>CAUDMG010000489.1:1967500-1995000 GCA_958450375.1 Homarus gammarus | reverse complement strand
GGGTCATATGGAATTATTGGTTTATATCACATATTATACGGTTGATATACACGGGTAATACACACGGTTGATATACACGGTTGATATACACGGTTAATACACACGGTTGATATACACGGTTGATATACACGGTTGATACACACGGTTGATATACACGGTTGATATACACGGTTGATATACACGGTTAATACACATGGTTGATATACACGGTTAATATACACGGGTATTACACACGGTTGATATACACGATATACACACGGTTGATATACACGGTTGATATACACGGTTGATATACACGATATACACACAGTTTCGGGAAATATACTCATAATAATACCCAACTTAGACCATGAGTATTAAACCCTCAGCGATCTCACACACACACACACACACACACACACACACACACACACACACACACACACACCAAGTTGAGACAGTCTGTGAGGTGCTTCTCTCTCTTTGATGGTGAGACTCTGTGCCTTTAACAACTCCACCCAAAAACATCTTGTTGACTTGGTGAGTGTGTGTGTGTGTGTGTGTGTGTGTGTGTGTGTGTGTGTGTGTGTGTGTGTGTGTGTGTGAGAGAGAGAGAGATCTTGAAGGACTCGCTAACCCAATGAGACGTCGAGGTGTTTCCCGTCACATAGATCAAAAGAATAACATTGGGACACACACACCTTATGGTACGCGGGTTATATTTCCACCTGTTCTCTCTCTCTCTTCTTTTTCTATTTCTCTTTCTCTATTTCATTTTATTCCCCCTTCTCTTCCTACTCTCTTTCCCTATCTGAGTTTGTTCCCCCCCCCCTCTCTCTCTCTCTCTCTCTTACAGCATTCTGATTCCTTCCAGTCGTCGACACCCTTAACCCCCCCCCCCCCCCCCGTGTTGGTCTGGGCTGGTGATTGGCCGGGAGATTATACAGAAGGCTCCTTTACACCTCTTGGATCTGAGAGGACCTTTGATATCTCCCAGACCAAAAGATATGTCTGCAAATCCACCCTTCTTTTCCCCCTTTCTTTCCCTCTCCATATTTCCCTCCTTTTCACCTAATCTCCCTCCCTTTCCCCTAATCCCCCCTCCTCTTACATCTTATCTCTCTTTCCCCTTCCCCTGATCCTCCTTTATCCCCCTTACCTTTTCCCCCTGGTACCCCTTCATCTTCCTCTACCTTCCCCTAGTCCCCTCCTTCTTTCTTGCTACCTTCCCCTATTCTCCCTCCCTCTCCGTTACCCCCTCCACTAATCCCCTTCTCTCCTCCTTGCCCCCTCCCCCTAGCGTAAGTGATGGTGGTGATGGTGTCTAAGAAAAAAAAAAATCCCAATGAATTTATTAAAATTTCACAAAAAAAAAAACACCAAAATTTTATCCAATCTCAGAAAGAAACACAAAGATTTGTTCAATTCCCACAAAAAAAAAAAATAAAATAAAAATAAAACACATCAAATATTCCAAAAATTTTAGTCACAAACCACAACGAATTTATTCACTTATTACTAAAAATCATAACGAATTTAGTTAACTTTAGGACAAATACGAAAAACCCCCCCGTAAATTATCACCACAAAAAAAATAACACTTTGAATTACTTCCTATGGGTTCATTAAACTCCTACCCCAAGAAAAAACCATAAGATGAATTAAACCACAAAAAACAGTGATTCATTAAACCTTCAGTAAAAAAAATTAAATAAAAATAACATAATAATTAATTAAACCATTATAAACCCCACCAGAGATTCCTT
Organism: Homarus gammarus; assembly: GCA_958450375.1. Taxonomy (NCBI): domain Eukaryota; kingdom Metazoa; phylum Arthropoda; class Malacostraca; order Decapoda; family Nephropidae; genus Homarus; species Homarus gammarus. Next base: position 1,993,255 of record CAUDMG010000489.1, on the reverse strand, counting down.
AAACCTTCAGTGATAAAACAAAACAAGAATGAATTAAACCACTAAAAACCACCATAGATTCATTAAACCTTCAGTAAAACCCACAACAATGAATTAAACCATTATAAACCCCACCAGAGATTCCTTAAAACCTTCAGTAAAAAAAAAAAGAATTAAACCCCAATTATAAAACCACCAGGGATTCAGTAAACGTCCAGACAGACCCCACCCACCCCCCCCCCCCCCCCCCAAAAACAGATGAAAAACCAGTGGGGTGAGTTATCAAGTCTTACACAACCAGACACCGTCCTTACTCATTTGTTAAATCTTCTTTCACTAAATAACATTATTTTGCCGGCAGATTCCTGGGGCAGTGGCGGAATAGTGATGATGGTGGTGATAGTGGTGGTGATGTGGGGATGGTGGAGGTGGTGGTGGTGGTGGTCATAGTGGTGGGGATAGGATGGTGGTGGTGGATGGTGGTGATGGTGGTGATAGTGGTGGTGATGTGGGGATGGTGGTGGTGGTGGTGGTGGTGGTGGTGGTGATAGTGGTGTTGGTGGTGGTGGTGATAGTGGTGGTGATGTGGGGATGGTGGGGGTGGTGGTGGTGGTGGTGGGGATAGGATGGTGGTGGTGGATGGTGGTGATGATGGTGATAGTGGTGTTGGTGGTGGTGGTGGTAGTGATGGTGATGACAGTGAAGTAGTAGTTATAGTGGTGGTAGTGGAGTGGCAGTAGTGGTGATGTTGGTTTGGTATTAGTAGTGGTGGTAGTAATGGTGATAGTGGTAGTGATGATAATGTGGTGATAATGAATGTGATTATATGTTCCCAAATTATCACCATAACATAAATATAACATCTATAACCAATTATATAACACTTCAACACATTTTCTATACAATTATTGATGATTATAGTATATGTAACCATCAAGTACACGCTGTAAGACCTATAATTAATTCGTTACAGTGCTGCAAGACAGAAAATCCCACTAAAATCCCACTGTAACATGAAATACAAAATGAGAGTAGAGTAGGTGCACAATAAACTAGCTGGTGTCCTTGTTAAAGTGAGATTTCAGTATTATTATCCACGTAACATTTCATAATTTATTCTGTATAACAACAACAGCAGTTATTCATTTCTACCGTATGAATAATATAAAACAACTTACCTGTCTCACGATTGTCTCTCCTTCCTTCTTCATTAAAAAAAAATACCTGTGAATAAAACAGAAATAAACCAAAATTAATCTAAGTATATTTATGTGGTTTAAACAGAATTATAATATTAACACACTATTGTAAAAAAAAAAAAATCCCGATATGAGTTAAAATAAAAGTATGTAATAATGAATGTTGGTATGTCAAATAAAAGTGATTTAGAATGATATGAATGTTAGGTACGTGGTTTATTACACAGGAATATCTGGGTTAAATCCGATAATGAATGCAATATAATTTTATTTAACTAAAGCTTCGTTCGAGGGTAAAAAAAAAAAGAATTATCGATAGTAATGTTATGTAGGTCAGTGGACTAGAGGGAGGTAGGTAGGTAGAAATGAAGACAGGTAGGAAAATAGATATGCAGGCAGCCAGGTAGAAGGGGAAGCAGAGATAGATAGATAGATAGATAGATAGATAGATAGATAGATAGATAGATAGTAATAACAAAATCTCCTCGTGGTGTGAATTTCTCTACTGTATAATTTTCCTCATAAAATTTTTCATCATTAGCGGCCCTACTTCCTCCCATCCCATCCCATTTCCCTCCTCCTCACTCCCTCCCCCAGCAGCGTTTAGCAGTAGCAGTAGCAGCAGCAGTAGTAGTAGCAGTAGTAGTAGTAGTAGTAGTAGTAGACGTCGCCCTGTTTGACAATTAGTTCTCTATCGGCATCAAAGCAAGTGCGAATTACCCTAACACAGTGGAGTTTTGTGTAGAAGCGCTCCCATAATCAACTCAATTAGTCCCGGGAGGAAATTGTCAATGTTTCACACACTTTGATACTTGGTGATTCGTTCAGCGTGATGGTGTTGAAGGAACCCACCAGCGGGACACAAAAACATCAACTCCAACTTAAAGGAATTTTTTTTTAATGGTCCCCGACGTGATACATAAAAGACCCCCTAACTCTAAGGTCTTTTTTTTTTAATGTTAGTGAGGAAAAAATACGACAAAGTGGTTAAAATTTAGGAATATTTATAGTGAAAGAATAGTTATATATTTAATGTACTTTTTTTTGTATTTTCCTACGCTTGTTTTAATTATTATTATTTTTTTTTTAAGGTGACGAAATATTTTAAAAGATGGTTAAAAATTTCTGGGTTAATTAATGTATATGAGAAGGTGGTGTATGTATGTATGTATGTATGTATGTATGTATGTATGTATGTATGTTCAGCGACCTGTGGTCTAATGGTTCGCTCCAGGGCAGGGTTAAACTATGGGCTAGTTTCTTTACGCCATTTGCCTCTGTCTACCCAGCAGTAATTGGGGACCTGAATGTTAACCGATTTGCGGGTCGTGTTCCGGGGTGATGGTTAGCCAGTGCAGTTGGCGAGTTGTCCGGTCTTCTCGGACTATTCCTTGACACTGGGTCATGCAGCTCGTTAACTCAGGGTGTGGTTGTTGTGTTGGCGACAGCTTCTACGCCTTAAACAAATTCACGCCGAGGTGGCCCTTGGGCCGGCCATCCTCGTTACACGAGAGGCAACCATTATTAGTATGTATGTATATGTTTTCGAACGCCCGAGTGTATGCATATGCAACGTGCAATAACATGAAAATACACACACTCCTACTGTACACCCAACACACATGTATTTATAAGCGCACATGAACAGAACACACACACACACAGTGTTTGCGTGTGTATAACTCTGTATGTCTACGTTTTTGCATGTTTGTACTTGTTAGGAAAGATAACCTGATTGATTATTACTGTGTATGTGTGTGTGTGTGTGTGTGTGTGTGTGTGTGCGTGTCTGTGTGCGTGTCATGAGTTATTAGACCGAATAATAACCGAAAATTCAAAGCACACAGAAAAAGTCTCCAAATACAGCAGCACAAGACCTCCTCAGCCAATCAGAACCCAGCAAATAAACCCAATGGTCTTTATACATCTTTAAAATAAACCAAAACAATAAAACCACTAAAAAATGAATACTAATGACTCTCACTACAGCAAATTAACATCAACAACAACAACAACAACCTTAAACCTAACCTAACCTACCTCTAACTTAACCTAACCTAACCTACCTCTAACTTAACCTAACCTAACCTACCTCTAACCTAACCTAACCTAACTTACCTCTAACTTAACCTAACCTAACCTAACCTAACCTAACCTACCTCTAACCTAACCTAACCTAACCTGATGATTTTGTGTTGACTAGAGGTAAATCTCAATGTGTTTAAGCTGAACAAAATTATCGTTATTCAGTTAGCTTGTTAGCCAGTCAGTCAGTCAGTTAGTCAGTGAGTATAAGTCAGTCAGTCAGTCAGTAAGTCAGTCTGTCAGTCAATCAGGATAAGTAAGTCAGTCAGTCACTCAGTTAATCAGTCAGTCAGTAACTCAGTATAAGTAAGTCAGTCAGTCAGTCAGTCAGTATAAGTAAGTCAGTCAGTCACTCAGTCAGTCAGTAACTCAGTATAAGTAAGTCAGTCAGTCAGTCAGTCAGTATAAGTAAGTCAGTCAGTCACTCAGTCAGTCAGTAACTCAGTATAAGTAAGTCAGTCAGTCAGTCAGTCAGTATAAGTGAGTCAGTCAGTCAGTCAGTCAATACACTAAACACGACCCCCTAAAAAAAATCTCAACACAGTTTAAGAAGAAAAAAAAAAGATAAAAAAAAAAAAATAAAAATATAAAACAAATTTACAGACATTAAAAAACGCCGCCGCTTCCCTCACAGAAACCAGCCCAACACATAACAAACTTTACTGCAGACACACACACAAAACCTTCTGATCTTTCAATTCAATTTCGCTTGTTATATCAATTTCAATTTCCACTGACGATGACACGTGGCGAGTGGAGGAGAAGGAGGTAAGGTAGGGGTGAGGGGTGAGGGGTGAGTGAGGGGTGAGGAGGTAGGGGGTGTGGGGGGATACACAATCGATTGGTGAAAATGAAGGTGGAACTTGACCTAGCGTCCCAAGTTCACTTAAGATTGGTTTAATATCCAATCTTTCTTTCTTTCATTCTTTCATTCTTTCTTTCATTCTTTCATTCTTTCTTTCATTCTTTCTTTCATTCATTCATTCTTTCTTTCATTCTTTCATTCTTTCTTTCTTTCTTGTCTACGTAATTTGTCAAGGACCTCTCTCTCTCTCCCACAGCTGCGTGCCGCCCCCATAACAACAATCTACATTCGTCTCTCTTGCAGCTTATAATGAGAGTCGTCCCACAGGTCAGTAACCCACGCTCTCCCATCACCTGTTATATCACCTCCTGGTATCATAAATAGCTCTCTATCTATAGTGATGACAACAGTAGTGATGATAATGATAGTAATAATGAAAGCAATAATGATCACACACACACACACACACACACACACACACACACACACACACACCTAATAATAATATTTCAACCCATAATATAAATTTAGTGGAATTATATCAATCCTGACGTGTATAAACAGACAGACAGATAATTAGATAGACAGATAGATAGATAGATAGATAGATAGATAGATATACAGACAGACAGACAGTAATAAGAGATGATTAACAGCATAATAACTGCACCAATCAATTAATAAACAGCGGACTGGCTCAGGTGAACTGCATCTCTTGTCCACAAATTAACTCGACAATTACCTATGAGTTTTTTCCTACTCATTTATGTGAGTGAACGACAGTGAGGTGGAATTGTATGATAATATTTGACCAATTACGTAATTTCAAAATAATTCTATCATAGTAATGGATATTATAGCGCTCCCGTGAGTATACTTGTGTGAGTAGGTATGATTGTAATGGGTCTTATTGCTATTGTGAGTGGCAGTCCAGAGATGATTTATTTTTATTTATTTTTTTTTATTTTGCAATTTATAAATCTAATGTAGCTTATTATTATTATTATTATTATTATTATTATTATTATTATTATTATTATTATTATTGTTATTATTATTATTATTATTATTATTATTATTATTATTATTATTATTATTATTATTATTGTTATTATTATTATTATTATTATTAGTATTATTGTTATTATTATTATTATTATTATTATTATTATTATTATTGTTATTATTATTATTATTATTATTATTATTATTATTATTATTATTATTATTGTTATTATTATTATTATTATTATTATTATTATTGTTATTATTATTATTATTATTATTATTATTGTTATTATTATTATTACTATTATTATTATTATTGTTATTATTATTATTATTATTATTATTATTATTATTATTATTATTATTATTATTATTATTGTTATTATTATTATTATTATTATTATTATTATTATTATTATTATTATTATTATTATTATTATTATTATTATTATTATTATTATTATTATTCATTCTTAATTCTAATAAATTATGAGGTACAGTACACTAAAAAAACAAAAAAATATAAATACCTATACCAAATTGTGTTGAAAAAATATGACACAACGAACGAAGGATTTTGACAACCCTACCGAGACAACAGGAGTCACAGTGTTCATTTTGAAAACCATGGATCACCCCGAATACAGATACTTTTTTTTTTTAACTCCACATTGTCTCTCATATGAAGAATTTTATTAATGTAAACATAATTCACCTCACACACGATTCAATCCACGGCTGTCCTGGGTTGACTTCTTCCGTGTAAACTCTCTATCGTTCGGGGATAAACTAAGTGTTCGAATGCTAGTGAACTACACACACAGTGAGTTATTATCATTGCCTTCATTATACCAGGGATAGAATTATGTTAGTGGATTATTGTATTATAAATGTCCGCCAGTACATCATGTTAGGAAATGAGTTTTGGTGTGTAATTATGTTACTGTAGTTACTGTGTTTAGGTCCAATTGTCTGACTGTAGTTTTTTTGTAATGGGGTTTGTTTATGTATGTACATATATTTATAAAAACTATACCACTATACACAACCACCATCGATGACTACAAACATTCATCAAACTACCACCATCGACGACTACAAACATTCATAAAACAACCACCATCGACGACTACAAACATTCATCAAACAACCACCATCGACGACTACAAACATTCATAAAACAACCACCATCGACGACTACAAACATTCATCAAACAACCACCATCGATGACTACAAACATTCATAAAACAACCACCATCGACGACTACAAACATTCATAAAACAACCACCATCAACGACTACAAACATTCACTACCACCATCTACCAGTCCACCCCTCTAGGCAAGAGTAATGACCCAGAATATCATAGATGATGAACTAGGGTCCACGGAAGTCTTCTATCAAGCTGAATCTTTCATTTCCCCTCACCCATTCCCCTCCCTCCCCTCACTTACCTTCCCTTTATCCCTCCCCTCACTTAGCTTCCCTTTATCACCAACCTTCCCTTCCTTCCCTCATCTTCCATTCCTTCCTCCCTTCACTCACCTTCCCTTCCACCCCCTCCCTCCTCCTTCCCCTCTTCTTCCTCCTCTCACTCGAACCTTCTTCTTTCTCCCCTCGTTCAAATCCTCCTCACCCTCCAAAGACCCTCATGTCAACCCCCCACTCTCCCCTCTCTCCCCTCTCTGGTAGTAATAACGACATCCTCACCTCCTGTGATTGAACAAGCGACCCTTCTCTCCTCCCCTGTCTCCCCGCCCCTCCCTCCCCAGGCTCCCCCCCCCCTGCGTCAACCCAGCCCCCATCCCTTTACTTCTTCCTCCCCATCCCTCCTTCTCCCTTTCTATTAAAATCCCTTAGCGCCCCTCCTCCCCACCCCCTACCCCCTACCCCTCCCATCCTCCCTTACCCCTCCTTCCCGCCCCCTACCCCTCATCACCCCTGATTTAGACATTTGGGAACATCTGATACTTAGGAGGGGTGGTTAGGAGGGGTGGTTAGGAGGGGTGGTTAGGAGGGGTGGTTAGGAGGGGTGGTTGGGAGGGATGGTTAGGAGGGGTGGTTAGGAGGGGTGGTTAGGAGGGGTGGTTAGGAGGGGTGATTAGGAGGATTAGGGAGGGATTGAAGGATAGGAAGGGAGGTAAGAAAAGAGTAAGGATGGAAGTGTGGAGGAAAGACAGAGAGAGAGAGAGAGAGAGAGAGAGAGAGAGAGAGAGTAAATGGGACGAACAATCTTTATGCCTAACGACCGTTCCTGGTCCACCCGTGGCCACCCTCTGTGACGTCACATTAGGCCCGTCACTATTGGTCCACCGGTACATAAAGCCCGTCACTATTGGTCCACCGGTACATAAAGCCCGTCACTATTGGTCCACACACACACACACACACACACACACACACACTTGCGCTTCACGTGACAGTTATATTAATAGTCAGGGGGAGAAATGTGACAGGCGTTTCACTTTTAGGTATGGGTTAGGTTAGGTTGGGTTGGGTTAGGTTAGGTTAGGTTAGCTTGGTGGAGTTCTGTTAGACGTTAGTTCAGGGTACAATGAAAAGAACTACAGAGAGAGAGAGAGAGAGAGAGAGAGAGAGAGAGAGAGAGAGAGAGAGAGAGAGAGAGAGAGAGAGGATTAAAAACACTAAGAAGAAAAGACCACAAAGACTTAGACAATGACAAGAGTTACAAGAGGGGCTTTACCATGTCTATTGGCTGTTGGGCTATGTGTGAGGGAGCCACTGAGGGAGCCACTGAGGGAGCCACTGAGGGAGCCACCGAGGGAGCCACCGAGGGAGCCACTGAGGGAGCCACTGAGGGAGCCACCGAGGGAGCCACTGAGGGAGCCACTGAGGGAGCCACTGAGGGAGCCACTGAGGGAGCCACTGAGGGAGCCACTGAGGGAGCCACTGAGGGAGCCACCGAGGGAACCACTGAGGGAGCCACTGAGGGAACCACTGAGGGAGCCACTGGAGGAGCCACACAAAATCATCAACGTGTAAAATAAATGTTTCCAAATTATCGCTTAAAAAAATTCATTAATATCGTTTAGGTAAGAGAGAGAGAGAGAGAGAGAGAGAGAGAGAGAGAGAGAGAGAGAGAGAGAGAGAGAGAGAGAGAGAGAGAGAGAGAGTTGGTGGCGGGGATGAGACACAGTAGTTAAGGAGAACCAAGAGGAGAGTAAACTTTGAAAGAGAGTTAAGGATTGAGAGAGAGTAAATTAAAAAGAAAAGAAAGAAAGAAAATCAAATAGAGTTCATTGTGTCTCTTGTGTGTTAGTGAGGTGACAAGATGATGATGATGATGATGACGATGATGATGATGATGATGATGATGATGATGATGATGATGATAATTACGACGACAATGACAATGATGATGACGATAGAAATGATAATAATGACGATAATAGAAAGTGAATGGGTCGACAGTAAGGATGGGTCGGTGTGTACATACAGTGCCGTCTCTTGTTATGTACACACAAGGGGAGCATCCACTTATGTACACACAGAGGCCCTTGAAGTAGTACACATGGCCCACCCCTGATGGTACAATACGGGCTCCTGATGGTACAATAAGGCCCCTTGATGGTACAATAAAGGGCCCTTGATAGTGCAATGAGGGCCCCTAATGGTTAAGAATGGGGGTCAACTCTAACAGGGCCTTTGAGGATATACAAAGGGGGCTTTAATAAATAAAGAGGGGCCCTCAATAAGCACACACAGGGCCCTCAATAAGCACACACAGGGCCCTCAATAAACACACACAGAGGGACCCTCAATAAACACACACACAGAGGCCCTCAATAAACACACACAGGGGCCCTCAATAAACACACACACAGTGGCCCTCAATAAACATACACAGGGACCTCAAGTAAACTGGGGGCCCCTGAAGAGAGTGGTCAAGATGAGTAGCGAGGGGAAGTGAGGGGAAAAGCACGAGACCTGTCAGAGAGGGGAGGCAGCCAAGCGGGTAGTAACGTGTTGTTGCTCGTGAGGGAGTGGTGCGTCTTCTGCCCTCTCCCCTCTCCCCTCTTCTGTACCATAACTGAGGGGTGGGAGAGGGGAGAGGGGAGGAGGAGGATGGGAGAGAGGGGGTGCTAAGGGGAGATGTGGGTGATGGAGGAGGAAGAAGAGGTAGGAAGAAGGGATGTAATGGAAGAGAGAGGAGGATGACAAAGAGGAAGAAGAAGAGAGTAATGGAAGAGAAGAGGAAGAGGAGGATGAAGAAGGTGGTAATTGATGAGAGAGAAGGAAGAAGAGGGGTGAAGGGATGGTAAGATGATGATGGGAAGGGAAAGGGTGTGTGTGAGAGAGAGAGAGAGAGAGAGAGAGAGAGAGAGAGAGAGAGAGAGAGAGAGAGAGAGAGAGAGAGAGAGAGAGAGAGAGAGAGAGAGAGAGAGAGTAAAGTTGCATAGGGGAGGGGAAGAAGGACATGTTAAGAGGGGAGAAGGGAGAAGAGGAGAGGAGGGTAGAGGAGGGGAGAGGAGAGGAAAGGGGAGGAGAGGGGAGGAGAGATATGTTAGTGAATGACTAAGTGAGGGGAGAGGAAAGAGAGTGAGGGGAGTGAGGGGAGTGAGGGAAGAAGATTAGAGCAGTGAAGTGAAATATGAAGTCATCCGGGATATGACATTTAGAGGTGAAGAAAGAAAGAAAGAATAAGAAGAAAAAAACAAAAGATGGAGGAGGAAAGAGAGAAGGAGAAGGAAGAAAGAAGGAGATGTAAGAGAGAAAGAGGTGAGAGGCAACAGAGGAATAAAAGTATAATAGAGAGGGAAGGAGTGGACAAGGCAGAGAAGGGTGTTGAGACATGGAGGAGAGAGAGAGAGAGAGAGAGAGAGAGAGAGAGAGAGAGAGAGAGAGAGAGAGAGAGAGAGAGAGAGAGAGAGAACACACAAGACACGAACAAAGAAGAACACGGTGAAGAGAAAGGTAAACAAACAGAACAGAACAGAACATGAAGACAGATAGACAAGGAAGGCAATAAAGGGGAGAAGAGGGGAAGTGAAGGAGGGAAGAAGAGGGAAAGTGAAAGAGGGGAAGGATAGGGAAGAAGAGGAGAGATAAAGGAAGGGGAGAAGAGTTGAATGAGAAGAAGGGGATAAGGAGAGGGCAAAGGGGGGAAGATAAGAGAGTGGGGAGATGGGAAAAGAGGAAGAAGAAACAGAAAAAGGGAAGAAAGACGGAAGAGGGTGAGGGAAGGAGAAAAACGGAGATAAGAGAAAGGGAGAGGGGAAAAAGCGAGAGATGTTTGAGAAGGTGAGAAGAAGAAAGAAGAGGGAAAAGAGTGAGGGGAGGAAGGAGGGGAAAAATGCCGGATTATTGAGGAAGGGAAGGAGAGAGAGGGGAGGAAAACTAGGGACAAAAAAAGAGGGAAAGGAACGGAAGTTGACAATGAGAGACCAGAAGTAAGGGAGGGGGGGAGCAATGGCCATGGGGGAGGGAGTAGTGGCCATGGGGGCGGAGACGGTAATGGCCACAGAGGGAAGGGAGGGGGGGGAGAATGGCCATGGGGGAGGGAGTAGTGGCCATGGGGGCGGAGACGGTAATGGCCACAGAGGGAAGGGAGGGGGGAGAATGGCCATGGGGGAGGGAGTAGTGGCCATGGGGGCGGAGACGGTAATGGCCACAGAGGGAAGGGAGGGGGGGGTAATGGCCATGGGGGAGGGAAGGGGGGTAATGGCCATAGGGGAGGGAAGGGGGGTAATGGCCATGGGTAAGAGGGTGTGGAGGGGAGGGGGGAACTGCCTAACTTAATTTTCAGGATGATTTAATGTAGAGATTCCCAAGTGAGTGTTTGGGGGATATTGTGAGGGGTGGAGAGGGGTGGAGAGGGGTGGAGAGGGGTGGAGAGGGGTTATGATTTGTGAGGGTGGGTGGGAGGAAGGAAGGAGGGGGGGACTGCCTATATGATTTTTCGTATGGAAGAGGGAAGGAAGGAGGGGGGGGGCAGGCTTTGATTTCCTGGGGGGGGGGGGATGATGGAGGATGGGAGGGGAGAAAAAAAAAGGGGAGGGAGGTTTACAATGGCTAAGGGGGGGGGGGGTTAAGGGGCTATAATATCTTCAAGGGGTGAATTTTAATGACACAAGAGAGGGAAAGAAGAAGAAGAAGAAGAAGAAGAAGAAGAAGAAGAAGAAGAAGAAGAAGAAGAAGAAGAAGAAGAAGGTGAAGAAGAAGAAGAAGAAGTCATAAAAGCCGACACAAAGGAGATGAGGAAGGTGGTTGATGGACTTGCAGGAAAATGGAAAAAAAGACAAAGAGAAAAAAAGACGCAACAATAAAACAGAAAAGGAGAAAGAGTGAAAGAGGGCGAGGAAGAGAGAGAGAGAGAGAAGGGTGTGAGAAGGCAGGGAGATGAGGAAGAAGGGAGAGGAAGAAGAGAAGAGGAAGGAAGGAAGGAAGGAAGGAAGGAAGGCAGGAAGAGAAGATAAATGGAGGTGTTAGGAGGGAGGAAGAGAAGAGAGAGAGAAAGAAAGAGGATGGGAAGGGAGGAATAGGAGGAGAGTGAGGTGTATCCTAACCTAACCTAACCTGACCTGACCTGACCTATCCTAACCTAACCTAACCTAACCTAACCGTATTTATATTTACACCAATATTTGAGAAATGTGATACAAATTGGACTGTTTGGTTTGATCTCAGTTAAGTGGTTTTTGTATGCAAATTAAGTAGAGGATTAAGGTGGATTACGTCACACTAATAATTCAATTAATTAATAAATACACGAATGATGTTTTAAAGACTTTTTATTCTGGATTATATTTTTTTAAGGGAATAATTCAGGGTAGCCCATCAGCCCACGGTAGCCCAACAGCCCACGGGCAGCCCTCCAGCCCACGGTAGCCCTCCAGCTTACGGTACCCCACCAGCCCACGATAACCCTCCAGCTCACGATAGCCCTCCAGCCCACGGTAGCCCATCAGCCCACGGTAGCCCTCCAGCCCACGGTAACCCACCAGCCCACGGGTAGCCCACGGGTAGCCCAAGGGTAGCCCACCAAGCCACGATAGCCCTCCAGACCAGCAGTTCAGGGCTATTGGTCAGGTGTTTCGAGGGACAATATTCGTGAGGGTAAAAGCCAATATTGGTTCAGCACGGGAGAGCCACTTGCCCAGGTGAGATAGAAGCCTTCGACTACCCGATTATACTTTATCAATTAATTAAACACAAACACATGTTTCAGGATTATGTAAATTAAATATTTGGCTTTCCGGGAATCAAACGGCAAACGGCGGTGGAATAGGATTTACAAAGGTGATTGGAACGGTATATGTAAACGGTGGAGAATGATTTACAACTGATTTACAAAGGTCATTGGGGCGGTACATATCATTCATCTGCAAAATATCACAAACTTACTTACAAAAAAATAAATCCCACCAACCAAAGTTCTTCCTTCCTTCCTTGTAAAACATTCACACTTACAAAACACATTTACAAAACCAAATCTCTTTAGTTATTTCTTTATTTACAACCTTCACTCTTATTTCAACTTGTAAATAAAACTCATAAGAGAGTAAACAGACTCATTTACAGAACACCGACACTTAAACATAAATTCTCTTCCCGGTTGTAAATACTGTAAATAACATCTTAAGTAATTTACAAAACACTTTAGATTGAAATTGTGTGTTTATATCATTATGTCTAGTTACATGTAAATTAATGTGATTTTGTTTTAAGCTTTAACTGTCTGTCTGTCTGTCTGTCTACCTCTCTGTCTGTCTGTCTGTCTATCTATCTATCTATCTATCTATCATTGTAAACCATATATATTCAGATAAAACAATCAATCCCCCCCCAAAAAAAAAGTAAATAAAAAAATAATAAAAAATAAAATAAAAAATAAAATACAATAAAATAAATTACCTCTACAAAGTTCCATTACACAGAACTTTCCTCCTTTTTTTTCTATTTCATGTTTTTTATTATTATTTTTTTTTTGTCATTTTCTTAATTGAAGTTCTGGTTGAGGGTTGAGCACTCACCCACTCAACAATAGACACGAAACAATGGACCACATCTGCCTTCCTCCCCCCCCCTCCTCCACCTGTTGCCCCCCCCTGTTGTTCCCCCCTTCCCCACCCCCTGTTGCTCCTCCTCCTCCTGTTGTTCCCCCCATCTCCCCTCCCCCTCATTTTTCTCCCCTTTCTTGTTCCCCTTCTCTACCTTCCCCTTCTCCTTCTTTTTCCCCTCCCCCATCTCTCCCTCTTCCTTCCCCTCCCCATCTTTCCCTTTCCCTTCCCCTCTCCTATTCCTCTTCCTCCTTCTCCTCCTTCCCCTCGCTCTAACCCTCCTCCTCCTCCTCTCCCTCCTCCACCTCCTACATCCCCCCCCCCCTCCCTATTGTCTTTCTTCTCTCCTCTTTTGTTCTTCTCCGTCTCCCATTTTCATCGCCTAATTTCCTCCATTCTTCTCCTTCTTCCTCATCCATGTATTACTCTCACTTCGTGTGTGTGTGTGTGTGTGTGTGTGTGTGTGTGTGTGTAGGGTGTCGAGATGGTGAGTGTGAAGAAGAAGAACAACAACAACAATAACAACAACAACAACAAGCTTGAGAAAGAGGAAAAATGAGAGAGAGAGAGAGAGAGAGAGAGAGAGAGAGAGAGAGAGAGAGAGAGAGAGAGAGAGACTGGATGACAGATGAACCACACCTACAGTACTACAGGCCTCCAACACTAACGCAGACACATACTACTGCTTCTCTTATCCTCTTCTCTTTATTCCTCCTCTTCCTACTCTTCTATTTGGGTACACACACACACACACACACACACACACACACACACACACACACACACACACACACACACACACACACACACACGTATCTGAAATATTGAAATAGAAACATAAATTCATACATAAACATACATACATACATACATACAAATACAAATATAAATCACAAACTAACATACATACATACATACATACATACACACACACATAACATACACACCAGCACCGTTATTTCTGATTTAGTGAAATGGAAAACGAAATGAAAGAAAATTAGCTCGATAAATCTAGGGGTCTCACTCGCCCATCTAGACACGCCAAAAATTGACTAGATCAAAACAGGTCATTTACATCTAAATTACTTCAACTCTTGGCTATATAATCTCGCTATGTTAAATATGTCTGGTGATGCAAGGGAAAACAAAATATGGAGGTTGAACGTGAGGATGTATGTAGGATAGGGGTGTAGGATACTGGTGGGGTGTGATGGATATTGGTGGTGTGGAGGATACTGGGTGTGGAGGATATTGGTGGGGGTGTAGGATATTGGTGGGGGATGTAGGATATTGGTGGGGATGTAGGATATTGGTGGGGTGTGTAGGATATTGGTGGTGTGGAGGATACTGGGTGTGGAGGATATTGGTGAGGGTGTAGGATATTGGTGGGGGATGTAGGATAATGAGGGTGTGTAGGATACTGAGGGTATAGGATATTGGGGATGTAGGATAATGGGGGTGTGTAGTATAGAGGTAGTAGGGTACTGGGGTGTAGGATGCTGTTGTTGGGGGTGTAGGATACTGTTGTGGGGGGAATAATGTGGGATAGAACCATAGGATACACTTATTGGGGTTGTACGTTAGGATAGGATCGTAGGATAGGTAAATATACATATATACACACAAACAGATAAAAAAGGAGATAGAAAGATAGAGACAGAGAAAGAGATAAAGAGACGAGGGGAGAGAAAATAAGGAAAGACAGACGAAGACACGGACAGACAGGAAGGGAGAGAGAGAGGAAGGAAGGGGAGGAGTGCAGAAGACATCTATCAAGGGGAGAGAAACAGAGAGGGGAGAGGGGAGGGAGGGGAGAGTGGGGGGTTTGAGGGGAGAGGAGAGTACTCGAGGTATTTATAGGGGCAGTGAGAGAGAGAGAGAGAGAGAGAGAGAGAGAGAGAGAGAGAGAGAGAGAGAGAGAGAGAGAGAGAGAGGCTACTGTCCAAGAACATCACTTACGGCCACGCGTGATTTACCTCCCTCCCCTCACCCTCCCCTCACTTTTACCCTCACTTACCCCTCACCCCTCAACCTCACCCCCCCCCCCCACGTAGGTCCCGAGGGGTCCATCTTTTGCGCGCCACACCTCGGTTTGTTTGTTTTTTGTTTGTTCGTAAATACGTGTAGAAGACTTTCCTCCCGACGGCTGGTGAATTTGTATGTATGTATGTATGTATGTATGTATGTATGTACGCCCATATTAGGTTAGGTTAGGTTAAGTTATGTACGCCATTAAATACGTTTACTTTGGTGCGTTTTGAGTCACTGAGTCGGTGTGAGTCAGTGAGCTCTATCATCGAGTGAGTCGGTGCGAGTCAGTCAGTATTGTCTAAAATCGGATCATTTGCATAATTGATGAGGCATTTCCTGATTACTGTGAAGCCATGAGAGAGAGAGAGAGAGAGAGAGAGAGAGAGAGAGAGAGAGAGATGAGTTGATCTGTGTGATGTTGGTTAGGTTAGGTTAAGTTAGGTTAGGTTACGTTAGGTTGTTAGGATAGGTTAGGATAGGTTAGGTTAGGTTAGGTTAAGTTAGGATAGGTTACGTTAGGTTGTTAGGATAGGTTAGGATAGGTTAGGTTAGGTTAGGTTAAGTTAGGATAGGTTACGTTAGGTTGTTAGGATAGGTTAGGTTAAGTTAGGTTAGGTTACGTTAGGTTGTTAGGAGAGGTTAGGTTAGGTTTCTCATGATGACCTGGTTAAGTTTTGGCATGTGTTAATTATCTGAGCGCCTTAACTCCACTTGTTTCTCAACCCGGAGATCAGTGCTACTGTTTGTATGTCTTCTTGTTTGTCGGTCCTGGAAGAAGAGGTCCTGGAAGAAGAGGGACTAAGAGACGTCCTGGAAGAAGAGGTCCTGGAAAATCCTGAGGGAGACCTTGGAGGAGGCCTAGAAGGAGGGAGGAGGGTGAGGAAGAGGGAGGAGGCTGAGGAGGAGGGAGGAGGCTGAGGAGGAGGGAGGAGGCTGAGGAGGAGGGAGGAGGCCCAGGAGGAGGGAGGAGGCTCAGGAGGAGGGAGGAGGCCCAAGAGGAGGGAGGAGGCCCAGGGGGAGGGAGGAGGCCCAGGAGAAGGGAGGGCACAAGTAGAATATCATGAGGGGGCGGTAGGAGCAGCTGGTTCCCGAGGCAGTCCCGGCACTGCCAGATGGTGCAGGTGGCTCCCACCGCCGCCGGGGAGGAGATTATCATCAACCAGCTGCCGGCACCAGCTGGGGGAGGCGTCGAAAAATCACAAAATGATTTGCTGATTTGAACGATTTTTTTATATTTATTTTTTTACCAATATAATGATTTTTGTTATATCTCATAAATAAAGACACCGATAGATAGATAGATAGATAGATAGATAGATAGACGGACGGATGGACAGACATACAGACAAATATATAACTACATAGTAACACACGTAAACAGATAATGTACATAGATTTATAATTTATATGTATGTCAGAGCAAATGTGTGCGTATGTATAAGTATGCCTGTATACGTATGACTGTGTGTGTGTGTGTGTGTGTGTGTGTGTGTGTGTGTGTGTGTGTGTGTGTGTGTGCGTGTTTTACAGATTTACACACACGTGAACTTTCTACAGTTTAAAGGCCTCGTCTGTGTATATCCAGATTAAGGTAATGAATTGCTCTAATGACCTATGAGATTAATGAACCAATTAATGACTATGTATCAAATTATGGCCAAACTCTAATATTTATGTTGGCTAATAAATATAAGGGAATTTTTGGCCAAGATTAATTATCTCACCCCCTCCCCCTCCCCCTTCCCCCCTTTTTATATTTTCTTTCATTCCCTCTCTCCTTCTCTCTCTCACCCCCCTATTTCCTCACCCTCTTCATTTCCTCCCTATTTCCCGAACATTTCATAAGATAAACTTTCTATACACATTAATTCAGTTACTAATTTATAAACTTTACCTTAACAGCAAGAATAATCACTAGTTAACAATAATTAAATAAATAAATAAAAAATAATAATGTAAATATTATTATCGTAGTACTTATACTCACCGAGGGGCGGCGCTGGCGTGTTGATGACGTCATGACTCAGTTTCCAAGCTTACGACACTTTCACTCGACTGACGAAGTATAAATATAGTCTCACAGTTTATATTATTACACCTTCTAACACGCACAGTACTCAAAGGATAACATGTAGTATGTAAATGATGGTGATATAAATACCGTTAAGGGTTTATTCTTGTAAACTATTGCCCGGTGTAACTTACAAACTACTTATTACAACTAATTTACGGGAATTAGTACTCACAGCGCGGACACCGATAGACAGACGCCATTTTTGGCTGAGTGGCAGCAGTGGGCGTAACACTTTTACAATTATGGGAAAAATATTTAAGAATTCATAATTTATTTCATCCTCCTTTCTTTGCACAGGGAGAAATATATGAATAATTAAACAACGGTTAATTATGAAACTTCGTATAAGCTTGAAAATATTTCAACACAGTTATTAATACAGTATAGAGTAAGAAGAGGATATACTGTAGTGTGTGTGTGCATCTTTCGAAAGACAGGTATTATTATTATTATTATTATTATTATTATTATTATTATTATTATTATTATTATTATTGTTATTATTATTATTAATATTATTATTATTATTATTATTATAATTATTATTATTATTATTAATTATTATTATTATTATTATTATTATTATTATTATTATTATTATTATTATTATTATTATTATTATTATTATTATTATTATTATTATTATTATTATTATTATTATTATTATTATTATTATTATTATTATTATTATTATTATAATTATTATTATTGTTATTATTATCATCATTAATACTATTACTACTTATATGGAGACTGGGTGATATAAATAACGAAACACCCTGAATAATTATTATTCTCTCTCAACACCGTAATATCTAATACAGTATCAAGAGAATAACTAATTGTTTACCTCAAAAATAATTAACATATTTCCCCGAGGTGAAACATTTAATGACCAGCCGAGGCATCAACATTGTTATTCTGTCACTACATAGAAACTGCTGTACCGGACGCTGTAAACCGCTGTACCGGACGCTGTAAGCCGGTGTACCGGACGCTGTAAGCCGGTGTACCGGACGCTGTAAGCCGGTGTACCGGACGCTGTAAACCGGTGTACCGGACGCTGTAAACCGGTGTACCGGACGCTGTAAGCCGGTGTACCGGACGCTGTAAGCCGGTGTACCGGACGCTGTAAGCCGGTGTACCGGACGCTGTAAGCCGGTGTACCGGACGCTGTAAGCCGGTGTATCGGACGCTGTAAACCGGTGTACCGGACGCTGTAAACCGGTGTACCGGACGCTGTAAACCGGTGTACCGGACGCTGTAGGCCGGTGTACCGGACTCTGTAAGCCGGTGTACCGGACGCTGTAAACCGGTGTACCGGACGCTGTAAACCGGTGCACCGGACGCTGTAAGCCGGTGTACCGGACGCTGTAAGCCGGTGTACCGGACGCTGTAAACTGAGTCATATTCCTGTACCGTATACTTTAATTATAGGATATTACTGTACCTGCTGCAAGGGAGGGATTACGCCCCAGTATAAGTGAGGGAGGGATTACCCCCCAGTATAAGCGAGGGAGGGATTACGCCCCAGTATAAGTGAGGGAGGGATTACGCCCCAGTATAAGTGAGGGAGGGATTACGCCCCAGTATAAGTGAGGGAGGGATTACCCCCCAGTATAAGCGAGGGAGGGATTACGCCCCAGTATAAGTGAGGGAGGGATTACGCCCCAGTATAAGTGAGGGAGGGATTACGCCCCAGTATAAGTGAGGGAGGGATTACGCCCCAGTATAAGTGAGGGAGGGATTACGCCCCAGTATAAGTGAGGGAGGGATTACGCCCAGTAGTGGCCCCGGCAGTAAGGAGATTTACAAGGATCATAAAAGCATCAATCTGGGAGGTTTAGGACCACTCTGAACACTTTATGCCCCACCCACCCCATGTCCTGCCACCCTCGACTGCCACCCACCCCAGGTCATGCCACCCTCTACTGCCACCCATCCCAGGTCCTGCCACCCTCTACTGCCACACATCCCAGGTCTTGCCACCCTCTACTGCCACCCATCCCAGGTCATGCCACCCTCTACTGCCACCCATCCCAGGTCATGCCACCCTCTACTGCCACCCACCCAGGTTCTGCCACCCACCCAGGTCCTGCCACCCACCCAGGTCCTGCCACCCACCCAGGTCCTGCTACCCACCCAGGTTCTGCCACCCACCCAGGTCCTGCCACCCACCCAGGTTCTGCCACCCACCCAGGTCCTGCCACCCACCCAGGTCCTGCCACCCACCCAGGTTCTGCCACCCACCCAGGTCCTGCTACCCACCCAGGTTCTGCCACCCACCCAGGTTCTGCCACCCACCCAGGTTCTGCCACCCACCCAGGTCCTGCCACCCACCCAGGTCCTGCCACCCACCCAGGTACTGCCACCCACCCAGGTTCTGCCACCCACCCAGGTTCTGCCACCCACCCAGGTCCTGCCACCCACCCAGGTCCTGCCACCCACCCAGGTCCTGCCACCCACCCAGGTTCTGCCACCCACCCAGGTACTGCCACCCACCCAGGTTCTGCCACCCACCCAGGTACTGCCACCCCTACAGACTGACACTTAAAAATCGAAAAATAAACCGATAGTGACACACAGACTGATAGTACATGCTGACACTTTCACAGACTGATACTGGCAGGCTGACACCCCTAACAAGCTGATACCCCTAACAAGCTGACATCCCTAACAAGCTGACACTCCTAACAAGCTGACATCCCTATCAAGCTGACACTCCTAAAAAAAGCTGACACTCCTAACAAGCTGACACCCCTAAAAAAAGCTGACACTCCTAACAAGCTGACATCCCTAACAAGCTGATACTCCTATGAATCTAACATCCCTAAAAAAAAAAGCTGACACTCCTAACAAGCTGACATTCCAGACAGACTGACAACACCACGGGCTGACAGAGTGGAAAATAGCGAACGATCAGAATCACAACTCGCCCCTCCATTCCTGAAATCTTGTTAACACTGACGAAAAAAAAACCAAAAACACAAAAAGTAACAAAAAAATAAAAAAAAAAAATAAAAAAATTTCCCAGCTGACATCACTGACAGTAAAACCTAGCTGGCAACTCAGATCCAAAATAAACAAACGTATAAACAGAAAAAAAGTCAATAATTTTAGCCAACTGTGAAAACAATAATTAGACATAACTGACACACGTCAATTTGTTAACTATATATGACTCTGATTTGAGGGGATTTTTTTTTTTTATTTATTTATTTTATTTTTTTTTTTTATTTTGGGGGTTTGAGTATTTGTAGTGTTAGTAGGTGGTGTGTGTGTGTGTGTGTGTGTGTGTGTGTGTGTGTGTGTGTGTGTGATAGATAAAGAGAGAGAGAGAGAGAGAGAGTCACCTTCCATCCTCTGTCTATTTTTCTAATATGTGGCAGAGATACTGATCGCACCTACACACACACACACACACACACACACACACACACACACACAGGGAGGAGGGCGTGGGTGTGTGTGTAACAGGAATTCCAGTGACCACACTTCCGGTCATGACCTAGTCAACTGTTGCCTCTCTCTCTCTCTCTCTCTCTCTCTCTCTCTCTCTCTCTCTCTCTGTATATTTGTATTTATCTCACATTTTCCTTCTCCTTCTTTCAACCTTACTTTATCCCCTTTACTTCTCTCTCTCTCTTTCTCATTTCTCCCATTCCTTTCCCCCTTTTCCCTAGTGCCTCCATCCGACCTTTTTCTTGTTTTTTGAGTCTCACGCACACACACACACACACACACACACACACACACACACACACACACACACACACTAATTAAGAGCTTTTCACTCCTGTCCTGAACCTTCCATTATCGTTATCACCCCAACACTCTCCCCCTTCTTCCCTCCCCTCTTCTCTCCTTCCCTTTCTTTTCCCCTTCTTCCTCTTCCCTTTCATATTCCTTTCCCATTAATCACTTCTCTTTATAACCCTTCCCTCTTTCCTCTTGCCTTTCTCCTCCCCTATTCCTTTCCTTTCCCTTCTTCCTTTTCCTTCCCCTCCCCTTCCCGTTTATCTTCCTTCCTTCCTTCCTAATTTCCCCCCTTTCCTTCATGCCTCCCCTCCCCTCCATCCTTCCTCTTCCACTCTCTTCCCCTTCACCCTCTTCCTTCTTCCCTCCTTTTCCACCCCCCCCCCACTTCACTCTCTCTGCCTCCTCTACCCTCTTACCCACCCCCACCCCCCTTCCACCTCTTCCGCCTCCATTTACGTCCTTTCATTGTATCTCCCTCCCTCTCTCCCCTTCCTCCCTCCCCCCTCCCTCCCTCTCTCCCTTTTCTCCCTCCCCCCCTCCCTCCCTCTCTCCCTCCCGCTGGGTGTTTCCTCAGTAAAGGGAAATTCAAAAACATTTATCGATTATTATGCCTCGCCTCCTGTTTACTCCCGGTTCTCTTTTGTTCTCCTCTCCCTCGATTCGCTATCCACCCTCTTCCATCTCCTCTAAGTCTTTCTTTCTTTCTTTCTTTCTTTCTTTCATACTCTTTCACTCTGATACTCTTTGTCTTTAATTTCTCTCTCTCTCTCTCTCTCTCTCTCTCTCTCTCTCTCTCTCTCACAACATCAGACTCTACAACCCTCAATTACTCACATCTCTTAGCTAAAAGTACACGCTAACCTAACCTAACCTTACCAAACCATTCAAAATCGGTCGGGTAATTGTTACTCTAATCAGTCAGTCAGTCAGTCATACCTAAATTAATCAAGGACAGGTGTTTGTAATGGACAGGTATAGTAATTGCGGTACAGTATTTGTTTCCTCTATTCTTAGTGTATTGTTTTTATGAAGATTTACTTGTTTTTTTGTATGTGTAATTTCAATTTTTTTTTACTGTTTATTTGTTTGTTTGTATGTTTGTCTGTTTTTTTTTATAATGTAATTTGTTCAAAGGTTATTGTGAGGATGGTTAGGTTAGGTTAGGTTAGGTTTATAATCCTCCAGAAATAGAAATGTGTATGTGTGTGTGTGTGTGTGTGTGTGTGTTGGTGTGTGTACTATGTAACGTGTGCGTGTTTACTAAATATTGTGTACGTGTGATTTAATTTCAAAGGTATTTATTATACGTCATGTCGACACAGGCTGGACCAGGTGGGGGGGGGTGGACCAGGTGGGGTGGGTGGACCAGGTGGGGGGGGTGGACCAGGTGGGGGGGGTGGACCAGGTGGGGTGGGTGGACCAGGTGGGGGGGGGTGGACCAGGTGGGGGGGTGGACCAGGTGGGGGGGGTGGACCAGGTGGGGGGGGTGGACCAGGTGGGGGGGGGTGGACCAGGTGGGGGGGGGGTGGACCAGGTGGGGGGGTGGACCAGGTGGGGTGGGTGGACCAGGTGGGGGGGTGGACCAGGTGGGGGTGGACCAGGTGGGGGGTGGACCAGGTGGGGGGGGGGTGGACCAGGTGGGGGGTGGACCAGGTGGGGGGGGTGGACCAGGTGGGGGGGTGGACTAGGTGGGGGGGTGGACCAGGTGGGGGGGGGTTAGACCTCCAGGCCTCCTGCTGCTGCTTACTGATAGCTTCCTGATAACGCGTGGAGCTCCTGAGAAACACCACTGAGAAACACTATTGAATACAGGGAACCATTGAGAAACACTGCTAAGAAACACTACTGAGAAACACTACTAATAAGAATAATCACCTGCGAAACACTACTGAATACAGGGAACGACTGAGAAACACCACTAGAACACATAAACACACCTGATGGAATAGCTCGCCTGAGAAACACTACTGACACTTACGAAGCACAACTAATAACAGAGAAACACTACTAATAACAGGTAGGCAGGTAGGTAGGTAGGTGTCCTGAGAAGCACCACTAACTACAACACCTTCAGTACAACAGCTGGGCGATGACGATGTAGGTATATCATGTGACTTAATTGTTGACTCTTGAACAAATGTGTTGTGTGTGTGTGTGTGTGTGTGTGTGTGTGTCAGTATTTAACCTCCAGAGCCTCAAAGAGTTATACACATTATTCAGTGCTTAAAAGTGAACAAAAATCCTCAACTCAGCCACCTGTTCGTGACGGCGCCAGGTATGAATACAAAAAAAAACAACATTTACTTTCTATTCATATTCTTCAGTAATTAAAACATAAATTATATGTTTTTAATCCACTATTTAATACATAATTTATTAATACATCGTGTATAACTCAGTCACATTAAGAGAAATACATACAGCCCAAATAAGTACCTTTACCCCTCCCCCCCCCCCCCCCCCGATGAATTCCAGAATGAACACTGTGACTCCCATTGTCTCTGTAGGGTTGTCAAAATCCTTCGTCCGTTGTGTCATATTGTCTCACACAAAATCGTAAAAACAACAAGAAATACAAAATTCTACACCTTTTTTTTACGCTTTATTTTGTTAGTAATCCAATGGAAACCTTAAGTTCTATCCTTACTGTATTACTGAACGTTGTAATGACCTTAAAAAAAACTCGTATCTTCCTTTAATTAACTCTTAACTATAGTTTATCCCAGAATTCACTTAATTATGGTTAGGATCTCAAAGTTATATCGATGTTAATATTCATCTGAAGTTAATATCATACATTCTTACTTATCCATATTACCAAAGTGAGAATTTTACCCCTTTAAAGAAACAAATAATTAAATCAGACACATCCTCAGATTGTCACTTACGGGAGAGAATTTATCGTACGACCTTTTGAGAATCCAACACTAAATTAGGGTCCTTAATTATGTAGTTTGACGAGTTGTTCTTCTTTTGTTTCTACTGGCATTACTTGAGCCAAAAAAACAACAGCGTAAATCAAGATGACACGGAAGGTTTGTTTGAATATTCTGTTGATTTAGATTATTTATGTAATTGAGGGTTGAAGGATTTATTGGAGGTATTGTTTTGTGTACTGTGTGTGTGTGTGTGTGTGTGTGTGTGTGTGTGTACGTCTTTATCTCTCTTTATCTCTTTATCTCTCTGTCTCATTCTCGTTTTCCCATTTATTACTTAAGACAGAACCTGGGAATAACACACACACACACACACACACACACACACACACACACATACACACACACACACACACACCTGGGGTTACTAATAAAGGGGAGAACACCTGGTGATGAGAAGAGGAGGGGGAGAAGGGGGGGAAAGGAAGGGTAAGGTGAGGGAAGGTAAAAGAGAGGAGAGGAGGTAGAGGTAGAAGGATAGGGGAGGAGAAGGTAGAGAAGGTGAGGAGGAGGAGGAGGAAATGGGGAGGGAGAAAGAGAAAAGGAAGAGAGGGAGAGAGCAAAAGGAAAATACGAAGAAAGGGAGAAAGAGCGAGATCAAGAGAGAGAGAGAGAGAGAGAGAGAGAGAGAGAGAGAGAGAGAGAGAGAGAGAGAGAGAGGAGGGTCAATATCTCTCATGATAACAGATAGCGTTACGCTTGACTCGGGGCCTGACAGCTGCTACTACTCTATAACGTCAAGCAGGTAGCGATGTTTCCTGTTTGGTAACCATGGTGTTATGTGTGTGTGTGTGTGTGTGTGTGTGTGTGTGTGTGTGTGTGTGTGTGTGTGTGTGTGTGTAATTAGTGGGTTACAGACACAGGGCCCCATCTGATTGATACCTGTGCTAGTGTTACCTGCATTAATCATAACGACCCAGTGTGGTTCCCTATACCTGGATACACACCTGAATTAGAGATCAATTATTTTTTACATTTTTCTATTCTATTTACGAGTCGAATGTATACGTGTATTTTTAAGCATTCATATTTTTCACTGTATAGATGAGTGTATGAATTGAATATAAGTTGATAATTGTGTATCTATCTGACATGTGTATGGAGACGTGTATGAACCTGTATGAATGAATGAGGTGAATTTCTTCATTTTTATATTACATTCCTCCTGCGTATGATTCCCATGTATGAGCTTACTATACAATCATTAATACATACAACGTTACACTGTATGAAATTAATCTTCCTGGACTAACCTAACCTAACCTAACCTAACCGAACCGAACCTAACCTAACCTAACCTACCTGGCCCAACGTAATGCAACCAAATTTAAGTTAATCTAATCTAACCTAATTAAAACATAATCTAACCCCTCCACACACACACACACACCTTCCTCCTCACCCCCAACACACTCTTCAGAGGGCCTCCAACTTCTAACACACTCTTCAGAAGGGCCTCCAACACCACCACAACCCTACCTCTTCCTTCTTCAGGTTAAGAGCCCTTCCTCCTTACCCCTTCTTCCCTTTCACCCCCCACCACCCCTCTCTCACCCCTCTCTCACCCCCTCTCTCACCCCTCTCACCAAAGAAGGACGCCATAAAGCCCCTCTCTACTTCTTCACACCCGCTAAATCTTAATTAAGAAAAAAAAATCCTGGGTCAAAGGTCAGGTTTATTTTCTAAGAAACCAGGTCAGGTCATTAGGGAGGATTCAGGGTACTTGCTTCCTACCTGTTGAATAGGTGGTTCGAGGTTTAAAGACGGGCGTGTGAAGTGGAGTGGGTTCATTATTGAGGGAAGGTGGTGGCGTAATGGTGGTGGTAGAGGTGGTGGTGGTAGTAGTGGTAATGGTGG
>CAUDMG010000489.1:1917500-1960000 GCA_958450375.1 Homarus gammarus | reverse complement strand
GACGTCACTTATCTCATTATCTCTTCCCCATCTCCCTACCTCACTCTCTGTCTCTCTCCCTACCTCACTCTGTCTCTCTCCCTACCTCTCTCTGTCTCTCTCCCTACCTCTCTCTGTCTCTCTCCCTATCTCTCCCTGTTCCTCTCCCTACCTCTCCCTGTTCCTCTCCCTACCTCTCTCTCTCTCCCTCTCCCTACCTCACTCTGTCTCTCTCCCTACCTCTCTCTGTTCCTCTCCCTACCTCTCCCTGTTCCTCTCCCTACCTCTCTCTGTTCCTCTCCCTACCTCTCTCTGTTCCTCTCCCTACCTCTCTCTGTTCCTCTCCCTACCTCTCTCTGTTCCTCTCCCTACCTCTCTCTGTTCCTCTCCCTACCTCTCTCTGTTCCTCTCCCTACCTCTCTCTCTCCCTCTCCCTACCTCTCTCTCTCCCTCTCCCTACCTCTCTCTGTTCCTCTCCCTACCTCACTCTGTCTCTCTCCCTACCTCTCTCTCTCCCTCTCCCTACCTCTCTCTCTCCCTCTCCCTACCTCTCTCTGTTCCTCTCCCTACCTCTCTCTCTCCCTCTTTATCTTACTCTCTCCTCCATTCTCTTTAACCCAAACCCTATTTTTCTCTCTTTTTCTTCCAATCTTTGCCTCTCTCTTCCCCCCCCCCCCACTCATTCTTACTCTCTTCCCTCTCTCTCTTCTCATTCCTCGCCCCTTTCAATTTTTACCCATCATCCTCCCTGCCCCTACCTTCACCCCGTCTCTCCCTCCCTCCCTCCCTCTTTCTCCCTGTCCCTTTCCCTCCCTCCCTCCCTCCCTCTTTCTCCCTCTCCCTTTCTCTCCCTTACTCCCCATGTTGGTTTATCTCAATGAATTAAGGTCAGGTGTCCCGCTGGTGCCCCTCAACGACCGTCGCTTCTTGCAAATGGCAGAGTAAACGAGGATCTCCCCCCCCCTTGCCCCCTTCGCCGCCCCCCCTGCCCCCTTCGCCGCTCCCCCTGCCCCTCCTCCACCCCCCTGTCCCCTGCCCCCTCCGATCCTCCCTCCCCCAGCGTTGTCCCCCTTAAACCTCCCTAATATTGGGATATTTTCCTCGTTTGGCCTCCGAGGAGTTTATTTCTTGGGAGGGGAAGGAGGAAAGGAGGGAGGGGGGACGCTGGTTAGGGTTAAGGAAGGAGGGAAGGGGCCAAGGAGGAAGGGAAGGACACTGGTAGGAAGATAAGGAAGGTGGGGATGATGTAAGGAGGAAGGGGCGCTGGTAGGAAGATAAGGAAGGTGGGGATGATGTAAGGAGGAAGGGGCGCTAGTAGGGAGATAAGGAAGGTGGAATGAAGGGAAGGAGGTGACGCTTCTAGAGAGGTAGATAAGGCAGAGAGGAAGGGAAGAAAAGAGAGTTGGTAGTAAGGATGGTACCTCATTATTTTTTAGAGAGAAAATTAACGAAAATTAGAAGAAGGAAGATAATAGTTGGGAAATTAAAGGACTTTGAGACGCGAAGTAGTAGTTAGAGGCCTGACTATCTTACCACTAACTACCTAAGCTATTAATTAACCTACTAAACGTATGTACTAGACTAGCTATTATAGGTAAATTAGAACTATTTATCTAGTTGGTTTTCCACTTTATCGTCACTGGCACTAGTTAATTTACCCTATCCCAGGAAGGGTGTTTTAAGACCATGTTTTGTATTCCTCCGCTGACTTTACTATCTGATGCTGGTCTAAGGAAGCGGTAGTGTATTACCTGATCGTGAGGATGAAGGACGGTCATTGACTTCCTGTGATATTGGTAACTTAACCTAAGCCAAACAACACTTAAAGAATATGACTAAAGTTAGAATACTCAGCCACCAACAGCTTAATACTGAGTTTACTGGAACACAACACACAGACAGACAGACAGACAGGCAGGCAGACAAACGGACAGACAGACAGACAGACAGAAATGTATTTAGTTGAAGGCCACGTCAGAGCGGCCATCAAGTGACAGCTCTAACACACACACACACACACACACACACACACACTAAACTCAGATGGAAATTTACCGTAATTGTTGGAGTCAGCGGAATAATTCACTTTGTCTGTTTTGTCTCGGATGCGTCAGTGAGCAAAAACGCGCACATGTGTGTATATGTGTGTGTGTGTGTGTGTGTGTGTGTGTGTGTGTGTGTGTGTGTGTTTCTTATGCATTATCACAGTTTTAAAGATAGTGCTGAAATATGGTAGGGGAGGGGAGGAGATGCAAGGGGAGGGGGTTAGTTCAGGTGATTGCCGCGCACTATTACCTGCCCCTTCCACCTGGGCGAGGCCGAGTACCTTACCTCGGAGCTACAATATGTACATAAAATATTTAGTATCAATTTTCATTTTCAAGTTGCATCAATAATCAGGGGAATAGATTTACCTCAAGCTATGATTCACGATACACAGCAGTTAACTCTCTGTCTCTCTGTCTCTCTCTCTCTCTCTCTGTCTCTCTCTCTCTCTCTCAATCTCTCTCCCTCTCTCTCTCTCTCTCTCTCTCTGTACTGTATATCGGGGCATGTATTTGAGATCTCTGTATATCGGGACATGCACGACAAAACCTATACATATATCGGATCCTGAAAACCCCCCCACCAATATCGGGGCCTTTATAAGAGACATGTGTGTGTGTGTGTGTGTGTGTGTGTGTGTGTGTGTGTGTGTGTGTCACCCTATTTACCATAAATTAGGTATACCTATGTTAACCAAGGCAACGTCGGTTATATATTAATTATATATTAATTATAAATAATATATTCTCACGCCCCGACCATAACCCACTCATTAACCTACCTGTAATACCTGAGTCAACCCGTGTTATAACGCTATGTACACACACACTGGAGATAGAGAGACAGAGAGAGAGAGAGAGAGAGAGAGAGAGAGAGAGAGAGAGAGAGAGAGAGAGAGAGAGAGAGAGTACCTAGAAAACCCAGTATATAAATATGGAAGAAATTCATATCAATCAAGAAAACACATCACCTACTACCCCCCCCCCCCCTTACCCTTCCCCTCCACCCCCCACTAGATCCCTCCTCTACCTGGTTTATCCCCCCTCTAATAGATACCCCCCACACACCTGGCTATCTCCCCCCCCTTACCCTTCCCCTCCACCCCCCCACTAGATCCCTCCTCTACCTGGTTTATCCCCCCTCTAATAGATACCCCCACACACCTGGCTATCTCCCCCCCCTTACCCTTCCCCTCCACCCCCACTAGATCCCTCCTCTACCTGGTTTATCCCCCCTCTAATAGATACCCCCTACACACCTGGCTACCCCCCCCCCCTTCTATCCTACCTTGTCTGTTTACTTTATTAACTCTACTTTGTGTTACGTGTAGAGGAAGAATATAAATAACGCTGAGAATTATTTTAGATGTAAATATTTGTGTCTGAGTATTCTAAAGACATTGTGAAGGAATAAGTATGATATGTCACCAACTTTATCTTCTAATAAATGTTTGATAATATTCTGATCTAGATAAATTATTTACATTACTTAACCTGTACTGATGTTTGTAAGTAAATCTGGCTATAAATAATAATAGTAAGAATGATATATATAACATTAGATACATAAATATACACGTAATATTTTGTTTCAAGAATAAGCCTTATGGACTGCGATTTATTCACCAAACGTGCAAGCTTCCTCCATCTATTGGCAAAATAATGCACTAAACCAGCCCGCGAACTTTTTAACCAATCACAACATTGAAACAAGGAGAGGCTTGTCCAATGACCTTCCAGTGATGACGTAAATCTGGCACAAAACTCGACGATCTAACTACTTGTGTAATTACCCATTGGCGATAGTTAGCGTTACCAAACAACATATTTTTTTCAATAGGACTGGACAACTCCACGGTTTACATGACGTGTGTAACTCTCCTCCCTGTGTGTGCATCTATACGTACATGAGTCTGTCCGTTATGTACACACTCCCACCTTCACCGTCTCATAACACTGGGGAACAAAATTCAACTTTTTGTCAGTTGCATACATTTTGAGACTTGTTTCTGGGTAAATTGAGGTCACTGATTTCAAATATGGCACCGGTTTTTTTTATCGGGTCTAGTTTTGTTGCGGTGAGTTACCTACCATTTACTACTATATATAGTTAGACTACCATATACTACTGCTAAAAATCTAAACCAGCACACAGAGAGGAATTACCAAACACGTAGAATTAATTTTTAATTACTTTTATTTACCTTGAAAAGCATATTTTGGATTCATCAGTTGCTTTTGTGAACTATGCCAGATTTATTCAGGCACAAACTTGCGTTTAATGGACTGTCTTGAATATCGCCTCTCAGTGCAGTCTCGCTGAATGCTCCAGCAATAGTCCGCCATCATGTGAATGTCCCAGCGACCTTGATACCTGTCTTTCATGACTTTGATATCCTGGTGAAAGCGTTCACCTTGCTCATCACTCACGTCCCCCAAGTTTGCCGGAAACAGTTCAAGATGACTGTTCAGGAAATGCATCTTAATGCTCATGTTGCAACCTAACACATGGAAACTTTCCATCAAAGATTCAACGAGCTTTTTATAGTCCTCTGATTTCCTGTTTCCAAGAAAGTTCCTTACAACAGAAACGAATGCTCCCCATGCATTTCTCTCAACATCAGTCATGGAATGAGTGAAGGCTTGGTCTTTAATCAGCGTCCTAATTTGAGGGCCGTCGAAAATACCTGCTTTGAGTTTTTCTAGCGTTAAACCAGGGAACACTTCACACAGATACTTAAAACAGTCACTGTCAGTATCGAGCGCCTTGACAAACTGTTTCATAAGGCCCAGCTTGATGTGAAGGGGCGGGAAAACAATTTTTTCACGTTCCACTAGGGGTTCATAAATGATGTTCTTTTCCCCAACATTGAGGCTTTCCCTAACTGGCCATTCCTTCTGAATCCAGTGTCTGTCTTTGGCTCTGCTGTCCCAGAGGCAGATAAAGCAAGGAAATTTTGTATACCCACCTTGCTGTCCTAGCAAAAAATTGACCATTTTTAGATCAACACAGATGATCCATTTGTGTTCTTCATATTTGAGTAGCTCCAAAACCGTTTTGATGTGTTCATATTTTTCTTTCAGGTGTACTGAGTGTCCTATGGTTATTGCGCCAAAGATGTTGCCTATATGTAATAAAACACACTTCAGACTCCGCTTAGAGCTATCTATAAAGAGGCGCCACTCTTTCGGATCATAACCTGGAGCTCCCATCGCGGTGACTAATCCAGAAATATCACAACAGTAGACGAAGTAAGATTTAGAATCAAAGAACTGTAAGAGGTTCTTTTCTCTGTTGCGAAAGAATGTTACCTTTGTGTCTATTTTCAGCAAGTTTTTATCTTTTAACCGTGAAGCCAACAATTCTGACAGCTTTTTAGACAGACCCAGATCTCGAACTAAGTCATTGAGTTCTGCTTGGCTAAATGTTTGTGATTCTGTTGATATGCCTGCAAAATCTGAGTCACTATTTCTGTTAGTTGACTCCTCTGTGACCTCAGTGTCATATTCACTGTCAGATTCAACGGAAGCAAGTTGAGTGAAGATAGGCTTTGGAACATCATCTGAATGGGGCACCGGCCTGATTGCTGAATCTAGACTAGGGTATGTGATAAGATGACGAGTTTTACCAGTGAAACCAGCAACACGAGTCATGCAAAAGTAACACTAATGCACACACAAATCTATATTTGACGCACTGATGTAATTAAGAATTATATTTGATGAATGTAAACTAATATGCTTATTACCTCCCTTTGCTATTTCCAGAATCTGTGACCTGATATGTAAATTGCCGCGTAGCATCAAAACTAGACCTGATTTGCACAAACGAATGCCATTTTCAGAATCTGTGACCTCAAATCTACCAGAATCAAGTGTCAGAACTCATGCAACCAAAAGTGTGTTCCCCAGTGTAATTAATATATTCTCACGCCCCGACCATAACCCACTCATTAACCTACCTGTAATACCTGAGTCAACCCGTGTTATAACGCTATGTACACACACACTGGAGATAGAGAGACAGAGAGAGAGAGAGAGAGAGAGAGAGAGAGAGAGAGAGAGAGAGAGAGAGAGTACCTAGAAAACCCAGTATATAAATATGGAAGAAATTCATATCAATCAAGAAAACACATCACCTGCTACCCCCCCTTACCCTTCCCCTCCACCCCCCACTAGATCTCTCCTCTACCTGGTTTATCCCCCCCTCTACTAGATACCCCCCACACACCTGGCTATCTCCCCCCCTTACCCTTCCCCTCCACCCCCCACTAGATCCCTCCTGTATCTGGTTTATCCCCCCTCTAATAGATACCCCCCACACACCTGGCTATCTCCCCCCCATTACCCTTCCCCTCCACCCCCCCCACTAGATCCCTCCTCTACCTGGTTTATCCCCCTCTAATAGATACCCCCACACACCTGGCTACCCCCCTTACCCTCCCCCTCCACCCCCCACTAGATCCCTCCTCTACCTGGTTTATCCCCCCTCTAATAGATACCCCCTACACACCTGGCTACCCCCCTTACCCTTCCCCTCCACCCCCCCAGTAGATCCCTCCTCTACCTGGTTTATCCCCCTCTAATAGATACCCCCACACACCTGGCTACCCCCCCTTACCCTCCCCTCCACCCCCCACTAGATCCCTCCTCTACCTGGTTTATCCCCCTATAATAGATCCCCCCTCCCACCTGGCTACCCCCCCTTACCCTTCCCCTCCACCCCCCACTAGATCCCTCCTCTACCTGGTTTATCCCCCCTCTAATAGATACCCCCTACACACCTGGCTACCCCCCCCCCCTTCTATCCTACCTTGTCTGTTTACTTTATTAACTCTACTTTGTGTTACGTGTAGAGGAAGAATATAAATAACGCTGAGAATTATTTTAGATGTAAATATTTGTGTCTGAGTATTCTAAAGACATTGTGAAGGAATAAGTATGATATGTCACCAACTTTATCTTCTAATAAATGTTTGATAATATTCTGATCTAGATAAATTATTTACATTACTTAACCTGTACTGATGTTTGTAAGTAAATCTGGCTATAAATAATAATAGTAAGAATGATATATATAACATTAGATACATAAATATACACGTAATATTTTGTTTCAAGAATAAGCCTTATGGACTGCGATTTATTCACCAAACGTGCAAGCTTCCTCCATCTATTGGCAAAATAATGCACTAAACCAGCCCGCGAACTTTTTAACCAATCACAACATTGAAACAAGGAGAGGCTTGTCCAATGACCTTCCAGTGATGACGTATATCTGGCACAAAACTCGACGATCTAACTACTTGTGTAATTACCCATTGGCGATAGTTAGCGTTACCAAACAACATATTTTTTTCAATAGGACTGGACAACTCCACGGTTTACATGACGTGTGTAACTCTCCTCCCTGTGTGTGCATCTATACGTACATGAGTCTGTCCGTTATGTACACACTCCCACCTTCACCGTCTCATAACACTGGGGAACCAAATTCAACTTTTTGTCAGTTGCATACATTTTGAGACTTGTTTCTGGGTAAATTGAGGTCACTGATTTCAAATATGGCACCGGTTTTTTTATCGGGTCTAGTTTTGTTGCGGTGAGTTACCTACCATTTACTACTATATATAGTTAGACTACCATATACTACTGCTAAAAATCTAAACCAGCACACAGAGAGGAATTACCAAACACGTAGAATTAATTTTTAATTACTTTTATTTACCTTGAAAAGCATATTTTGGATTCATCAGTTGCTTTTGTGAACTATGCCAGATTTATTCAGGCACAAACTTGGGTTTAATGGACTGTCTTGAATATCGCCTCTCAGTGCAGTCTCGCTGAATGCTCCAGCAATAGTCCGCCATCATGTGAATGTCCCAGCGACCTTGATACCTGTCTTTCATGACTTTGATATCCTGGTGAAAGCGTTCACCTTGCTCATCACTCACGTCCCCCAAGTTTGCCGGAAACAGTTCAAGATGACTGTTCAGGAAATGCATCTTAATGCTCATGTTGCAACCTAACACATGGAAACTTTCCATCAAAGATTCAACGAGCTTTTTATAGTCCTCTGATTTCCTGTTTCCAAGAAAGTTCCTTACAACAGAAACGAATGCTCCCCATGCATTTCTCTCAACATCAGTCATGGAATGAGTGAAGGCTTGGTCTTTAATCAGCGTCCTAATTTGAGGGCCGTCGAAAATACCTGCTTTGAGTTTTTCTAGCGTTAAACCAGGAACACTTCACACAGATACTTAAAACAGTCACTGTCAGTATCGAGCGCCTTGACAAACTGTTTCATAAGGCCCAGCTTGATGTGAAGGGGCGGGAAAACAATTTTTTCACGTTCCACTAGGGGTTCATAAATGATGTTCTTTTCCCCAACATTGAGGCTTTCCCTAACTGGCCATTCCTTCTGAATCCAGTGTCTGTCTTTGGCTCTGCTGTCCCAGAGGCAGATAAAGCAAGGAAATTTTGTATACCCACCTTGCTGTCCTAGCAAAAAATTGACCATTTTTAGATCAACACAGATGATCCATTTGTGTTCTTCATATTTGAGTAGCTCCAAAACCGTTTTGATGTGTTCATATTTTTCTTTCAGGTGTACTGAGTGTCCTATGGTTATTGCGCCAAAGATGTTGCCTATATGTAATAAAACACACTTCAGACTCCGCTTAGAGCTATCTATAAAGAGGCGCCACTCTTTCGGATCATAACCTGGAGCTCCCATCGCGGTGACTAATCCAGAAATATCACAACAGTAGACGAAGTAAGATTTAGAATCAAAGAACTGTAAGAGGTTCTTTTCTCTGTTGCGAAAGAATGTTACCTTTGTGTCTATTTTCAGCAAGTTTTTATCTTTTAACCGTGAAGCCAACAATTCTGACAGCTTTTTAGACAGACCCAGATCTCGAACTAAGTCATTGAGTTCTGCTTGGCTAAATGTTTGTGATTCTGTTGATATGCCTGCAAAATCTGAGTCACTATTTCTGTTAGTTGACTCCTCTGTGACCTCAGTGTCATATTCACTGTCAGATTCAACGGAAGCAAGTTGAGTGAAGATAGGCTTTGGAACATCATCTGAATGGGGCACCGGCCTGATTGCTGAATCTAGACTAGGGTATGTGATAAGATGACGAGTTTTACCAGTGAAACCAGCAACACGAGTCATGCAAAAGTAACACTAATGCACACACAAATCTATATTTGACGCACTGATGTAATTAAGAATTATATTTGATGAATGTAAACTAATATGCTTATTACCTCCCTTTGCTATTTTCAGAATCTGTGACCTGATATGTAAATTGCCGCGTAGCATCAAAACTAGACCTGATTTGCACAAACGAATGCCATTTTCAGAATCTGTGACCTCAAATCTACCAGAATCAAGTGTCAGAACTCATGCAACCAAAAGTGTGTTCCCCAGTGTAATTAATATATTCTCACGCCCCGACCATAACCCACTCATTAACCTACCTGTAATACCTGAGTCAACCCGTGTTATAACGCTATGTACACACACACTGGAGATAGAGAGACAGAGAGAGAGAGAGAGAGAGAGAGAGAGAGAGAGAGAGACAGAGAGAGAGAGAGAGAGAGAGAGAGAGAGAGAGAGAGTACCTAGAAAACCCAGTATATAAATATGGAAGAAATTCATATCAATCAAGAAAACACATCACCTGCTACCCCCCCTTACCCTTCCCCTCCACCCCCCACTAGATCCCTCCTCTACCTGGTTTATCCCCCCCTCTACTAGATACCCCCCACACACCTGGCTATCTCCCCCCCTTACCCTTCCCCTCCACCCCCCACTAGATCCCTCCTGTATCTGGTTTATCCCCCCTCTAATAGATACCCCCCACACACCTGGCTATCTCCCCCCCATTACCCTTCCCCTCCACCCCCACTAGATCCCTCCTCTAACTGTTTTATCCCCCCTCTAATAGATACCCCCCACACACCTGGCTATCTCCCCCCTTACCCTTCCCCTCCACCCCCCACTAGATCCCTCCTCTACCTGGTTTTTCCCCCTCTAATAGATACCCCCACGCTACCCCACCCTCCCCCCCCACTAGATCCTCCTCTACCTGGTATCCCCTCAATAGAACCCCCACACCCTGCTACCCCTTACCCTCCCCTCCACCCCCCACTAGATCCCTCCTCTACCTGGTTTATCCCCCCTCTAATAGATACCCCCTACACACCTGGCTACCCCCCTCCTACCCTTCCCCCTCCACCCCCCCACTAGATCCCTCCTCTACCTGGTTTATCCCCCTCTAATAGATACCCCCTACACACCTGGCTACCCCCCTTACCCTCCCCCTCCACCCCCCCACTAGATCCCTCCTCTACCTGGTTTATCCCCCTCTAATAGATACCCCCTACACACCTGGCTACCCCCCCTTACCCTTCCCCTCCACCCCCCCCCACTAGATCCCTCCTCTACCTGGTTTATCCCCCTCTAATAGATACCCCCCACACACCTGGCTACCCCCCTTACCCTTCCCCTCCACCCCCCCCCCACTAGATCCCTCCTCTACCTGGTTTATCCCCCTCTAATAGATACCCCCTACACACCTGGCTACCCCCCTTACCCTTCCCCTCCACCCCCACTAGATCCCTCCTCTACCTGGTTTATCCCCCCTCTAATAGATACCCCCTACACACCTGGCTACCCCCCCCTTCTATCCTACCTTGTCTGTTTACTTTATTAACTCTACTTTGTGTTACGTGTAGAGGAAGAATATAAATAACGCTGAGAATTATTTTAGATGTAAATATTTGTGTCTGAGTATTCTAAAGACATTGTGAAGGAATAAGTATGATATGTCACCAACTTTATCTTCTAATAAATGTTTGATAATATTCTGATCTAGATAAATTATTTACATTACTTAACCTGTACTGATGTTTGTAAGTAAATCTGGCTATAAATAATAATAGTAAGAATGATATATATAACATTAGATACATAAATATACACGTAATATTTTGTTTCAAGAATAAGCCTTATGGACTGCGATTTATTCACCAAACGTGCAAGCTTCCTCCATCTATTGGCAAAATAATGCACTAAACCAGCCCGCGAACTTTTTAACCAATCACAACATTGAAACAAGGAGAGGCTTGTCCAATGACCTTCCAGTGATGACGTAAATCTGGCACAAAACTCGACGATCTAACTACTTGTGTAATTACCCATTGGCGATAGTTAGCGTTACCAAACAACATATTTTTTTCAATAGGACTGGACAACTCCACGGTTTACATGACGTGTGTAACTCTCCTCCCTGTGTGTGCATCTATACGTACATGAGTCTGTCCGTTATGTACACACTCCCACCTTCACCGTCTCATAACACTGGGGAACAAAATTCAACTTTTTGTCAGTTGCATACATTTTGAGACTTGTTTCTGCGTAAATTGAGGTCACTGATTTCAACTATGGCACCGGATTTTTATCGGGTCTAGTTTTGTTGCGGTGAGTTACCTACCATTTATTACTATATATAGTTAGACTACCATATACTACTGCTAAAAATCTAAACCAGCACACAGAGAGGAATTACCAAACACGTAGAATTCATTTTTAATTACTTTTATTTACCTTGAAAAGCATATTTTGGATTCATCAGTTGCTTTTGTGAACTATGCCAGATTTATTCAGGCACAAACTTGCGTTTAATGGACTGTCTTGAATATCGCCTCTCAGTGCAGTCTCGCTGAATGCTCCAGCAATAGTCCGCCATCATGTGAATGTCCCAGCGACCTTGATACCTGTCTTTCATGACTTTGATATCCTGGTGAAAGCGTTCACCTTGCTCATCACTCACGTCCCCCAAGTTTGCCGGAAACAGTTCAAGATGACTGTTCAGGAAATGCATCTTAATGCTCATGTTGCAACCTAACACATGGAAACTTTCCATCAAAGATTCAACGAGCTATTTATAGTCCTCTGATTTCCTGTTTCCAAGAAAGTTCCTTACAACAGAAACGAATGCTCCCCATGCATTTCTCTCAACATCAGTCATGGAATGAGTGAAGGCTTGGTCTTTAATCAGCGTCCTAATTTGAGGGCCGTCGAAAATACCTGCTTTGAGTTTTTCTAGCGTTAAACCAGGGAACACTTCACACAGATACTTAAAACAGTCACTGTCAGTATCGAGCGCCTTGACAAACTGTTTCATAAGGCCCAGCTTGATGTGAAGGGGCGGGAAAACAATTTTTTCACGTTGCACTAGGGGTTCATAAATGATGTTCTTTTCCCCAACATTGAGGCTTTCCCTAACTGGCCATTCCTTCTGAATCCAGTGTCTGTCTTTGGCTCTGCTGTCCCAGAGGCAGATAAAGCAAGGAAATTTTGTATACCCACCTTGCTGTTCTAGCAAAAAATTGACCATTTTTAGATCAACACAGATGATCCATTTGTGTTCTTCATATTTGAGTAGCTCCAAAACCGTTTTGATGTGTTCATATTTTTCTTTCAGGTGTACTGAGTGTCCTATGGTTATTGCGCCAAAGATGTTGCCTATATGTAATAAAACAAACTTCAGACTCCGCTTAGAGCTATCTATAAAGAGGCGCCACTCTTTCGGATCATAACCTGGAGCTCCCATCGCGGTGACTAATCCAGAAATATCACAACAGTAGACGAAGTAAGATTTAGAATCAAAGAACTGTAAGTGGTTCTTTTCTCTGTTGCGAAAGAATGTTACCTTTGTGTCTATTTTCAGCAAGTTTTTATCTTTTAACCGTGAAGCCAACAATTCTGACAGCTTTTTAGACAGACCCAGATCTCGAACTAAGTCATTGAGTTCTGCTTGGCTAAATGTTTGTGATTCTGTTGATATGCCTGCAAAATCTGAGTCACTATTTCTGTTAGTTGACTCCTCTGTGACCTCAATGTCATATTCACTGTCAGATTCAACGGAAGCAAGTTGAGTGAAGATAGGCTTTGGAACATCATCTGAATGGGGCACCGGCCTGATTGCTGAATCTAGACTAGGGTATGTGATAAGATGACGAGTTTTACCAGTGAAACCAGCAACACGAGTCATGCAAAAGTAACACTAATGCACACACAAATCTATATTTGACGCACTGATGTAATTAAGAATTATATTTGATGAATGTAAACTAATATGCTTATTACCTCCCTTTGCTATTTCCAGAATCTGTGACCTGATATGTAAATTGCCGCGTAGCATCAAAACTAGACCTGATTTGCACAAACGAATGCCATTTTCAGAATCTGTGACCTCAAATCTACCAGAATCAAGTGTCAGAACTCATGCAACCAAAAGTGTGTTCCCCAGTGTAATTAATATATTCTCACGCCCCGACCATAACCCACTCATTAACCTACCTGTAATACCTGAGTCAACCCGTGTTATAACGCTATGTACACACACACTGGAGATAGAGAGACAGAGAGAGAGAGAGAGAGAGAGAGAGAGAGAGAGAGAGAGAGAGAGAGAGAGAGAGAGAGAGAGAGAGAGAGAGAGAGAGAGAGTACCTAGAAAACCCAGTATATAAATATGGAAGAAATTCATATCAATCAAGAAAACACATCACCTGCTACCCCCCCTTACCCTTCCCCTCCACCCCCCACTAGATCTCTCCTCTACCTGGTTTATCCCCCCCTCTACTAGATACCCCCCACACACCTGGCTATCTCCCCCCCTTACCCTTCCCCTCCACCCCCCACTAGATCCCTCCTGTATCTGGTTTATCCCCCCTCTAATAGATACCCCCCACACACCTGGCTATCTCCCCCCCATTACCCTTCCCCTCCACCCCCCACTAGATCCCTCCTCTACCTGGTTTATCCCCCTCTAATAGATACCCCCACACACCTGGCTACCCCCCTTACCCTCCCCCTCCACCCCCCACTAGATCCCTCCTCTACCTGGTTTATCCCCCCTCTAATAGATACCCCCTACACACCTGGCTACCCCCCTTACCCTTCCCCTCCACCCCCCCCAGTAGATCCCTCCTCTACCTGGTTTATCCCCCTCTAATAGATACCCCCACACACCTGGCTACCCCCCTTACCCTCCCCCTCCACCCCCCACTAGATCCCTCCTCTACCTGGTTTATCCCCCCTCTAATAGATACCCCCTACACACCTGGCTACCCCCCATTACCCTTCCCCTCCCCCCCCCCCACTAGATCCCTCCTCTACCTGGTTTATCCCCCCTCTAATAGATACCCCCTACACACCTGGCTACCCCCCCCTTATATCCCACCTTGTCTGTTTACTTTATTAACTCTACTTTGTGTTACGTGTAGAGGAAGAATATAAATAACGCTGAGAATTATTTTAGATGTAAATATTTGTGTCTGAGTATTCTAAAGACATTGTGAAGGAATAAGTATGATATGTCACCAACTTTATCTTCTAATAAATGTTTGATAATATTCTGATCTAGATAAATTATTTACATTACTTAACCTGTACTGATGTTTGTAAGTAAATCTGGCTATAAATAATAATAGTAAGAATGATATATATAACATTAGATACATAAATATACACGTAATATTTTGTTTCAAGAATAAGCCTTATGGACTGCGATTTATTCACCAAACGTGCAAGCTTCCTCCATCTATTGGCAAAATAATGCACTAAACCAGCCCGCGAACTTTTTAACCAATCACAACATTGAAACAAGGAGAGGCTTGTCCAATGACCTTCCAGTGATGACGTATATCTGGCACAAAACTCGACGATCTAACTACTTGTGTAATTACCCATTGGCGATAGTTAGCGTTACCAAACAACATATTTTTTTCAATATGACTGGACAACTCCACGGTTTACATGACGTGTGTAACTCTCCTCCCTGTGTGTGCATCTATACGTACATGAGTCTGTCCGTTATGTACACACTCCCACCTTCACCGTCTCATAACACTGGGGAACCAAATTCAACTTTTTGTCAGTTGCATACATTTTGAGACTTGTTTCTGGGTAAATTGAGGTCACTGATTTCAAATATGGCACCGGTTTTTTTATCGGGTCTAGTTTTGTTGCGGTGAGTTACCTACCATTTACTACTATATATAGTTAGACTACCATATACTACTGCTAAAAATCTAAACCAGCACACAGAGAGGAATTACCAAACACGTAGAATTAATTTTTAATTACTTTTATTTACCTTGAAAAGCATATTTTGGATTCATCAGTTGCTTTTGTGAACTATGCCAGATTTATTCAGGCACAAACTTGGGTTTAATGGACTGTCTTGAATATCGCCTCTCAGTGCAGTCTCGCTGAATGCTCCAGCAATAGTCCGCCATCATGTGAATGTCCCAGCGACCTTGATACCTGTCTTTCATGACTTTGATATCCTGGTGAAAGCGTTCACCTTGCTCATCACTCACGTCCCCCAAGTTTGCCGGAAACAGTTCAAGATGACTGTTCAGGAAATGCATCTTAATGCTCATTTTGCAACCTAACACATGGAAACTTTCCATCAAAGATTCAACGAGCTTTTTATAGTCCTCTGATTTCCTGTTTCCAAGAAAGTTCCTTACAACAGAAACGAATGCTCCCCATGCATTTCTCTCAACATCAGTCATGGAATGAGTGAAGGCTTGGTCTTTAATCAGCGTCCTAATTTGAGGGCCTTGACAAACTGTTTCATAAGGCCCAGCTTGATGTGAAGGGGCGGGAAAACAATTTTTTCACGTTCCACTAGGGGTTCATAAATGATGTTCTTTTCCCCAACATTGAGGCTTTCCCTAACTGGCCATTCCTTCTGAATCCAGTGTCTGTCTTTGGCTCTGCTGTCCCAGAGGCAGATAAAGCAAGGAAATTTTGTATACCCACCTTGCTGTCCTAGCAAAAAATTGACCATTTTTAGATCAACACAGATGATCCATTTGTGTTCTTCATATTTGAGTAGCTCCAAAACCGTTTTGATGTGTTCATATTTTTCTTTCAGGTGTACTGAGTGTCCTATGGTTATTGCGCCAAAGATGTTGCCTATATGTAATAAAACACACTTCAGACTCCGCTTAGAGCTATCTATAAAGAGGCGCCACTCTTTCGGATCATAACCTGGAGCTCCCATCGCGGTGACTAATCCAGAAATATCACAACAGTAGACGAAGTAAGATTTAGAATCAAAGAACTGTAAGAGGTTCTTTTCTCTGTTGCGAAAGAATGTTACCTTTGTGTCTATTTTCAGCAAGTTTTTATCTTTTAACCGTGAAGCCAACAATTCTGACAGCTTTTTAGACAGACCCAGATCTCGAACTAAGTCATTGAGTTCTGCTTGGCTAAATGTTTGTGATTCTGTTGATATGCCTGCAAAATCTGAGTCACTATTTCTGTTAGTTGACTCCTCTGTGACCTCAGTGTCATATTCACTGTCAGATTCAACGGAAGCAAGTTGAGTGAAGATAGGGTTTGGAACATCATCTGAATGGGGCACCGGCCTGATTGCTGAATCTAGACTAGGGTATGTGATAAGATGACGAGTTTTACCAGTGAAACCAGCAACACGAGTCATGCAAAAGTAACACTAATGCACACACAAATCTATATTTGACGCACTGATGTAATTAAGAATTATATTTGATGAATGTAAACTAATATGCTTATTACCTCCCTTTGCTATTTTCAGAATCTGTGACCTGATATGTAAATTGCCGCGTAGCATCAAAACTAGACCTGATCTGCACAAACGAATGCCATTTTCAGAATCTGTGACCTCAAATCTACCAGAATCAAGTGTCAGAACTCATGCAACCGAAAGTGTGTTCCCCAGTGTTATCTATATCTATCTATATATCTGCATCTATAACTATATCTATATCGGGGGGGGGGAGGGGGGAGAGAATCATAATACTATTTCACAAACTCGTCAAAATATTAATATGAAATGAGATGGCAGACGACATTCTCATTCTCATTTTGTATTCAGTTAATAACTTCATGATTCATTGGCGTCACAGTTATATTATAGATTTGTATTCCTTCCTGGCACTATACTCCCTCCCTCCTACTGTTCCTGGCACTATACTCCTTCCCTGTTACTGTTCCTGGCACTATACTCCCTCCCAGTTACTGTTCCTGGCACTATACTCCCTCCCTGTTACTGTTCCTGGCACTATACTCCCTCCCTCCTACTGTTCCTGGCACTATACTCCCTCCCTGTTACTGTTCCTGGCACTATACTCCCTCCCAGTTACTGTTCCTGGGACAATACTCCCTCCCTCCTACTGTTCCTTGCACTATACTCCCTCCCTGTTACTGTTCCTGGCACTATACACCCTCCCTGTTACTGTTCCTGGCACTATACTCCCTCCCTCCTACTGTTCCTGGCACTATACTCCCTCCCTCCTACTGTTCCTGGCACTATACTCCCTCCTACTATTCCTGGCACTATACTCCCTCCCTGTTACTGTTCCTGGCACTATACTCCCTCCCTCCTACTGTTCCTGGCACTATACTCCCTCCCTGTTACTGTTCCTGGCACTATACTCCCTCCCTGTTACTGTTCCTGGCACTATA
Organism: Homarus gammarus; assembly: GCA_958450375.1. Lineage (NCBI taxonomy): Eukaryota > Metazoa > Arthropoda > Malacostraca > Decapoda > Nephropidae > Homarus > Homarus gammarus. Next base: position 1,942,441 of record CAUDMG010000489.1, on the reverse strand, counting down.
CTCCCTCCTACTATTCCTGGCACTATACTCCCTCCCTCCTACTGTTCCTGGCACTATACTCCCTCCTACTGTTCCTGGCACAATACTCCCTCCCTCCTACTGTTCCTGGCACTATCCTTCCCTGTCCCACATCCCCTGTTCCTCTTTTCCATGACTTTCCAGACCCCCTAAATCCGTCCATTTTTCCAGGTTATATCCCTGTCCCTACCCCATAATACCATAGGGTTCCTACTGCTGCTCCTGCTTCTGCTGCTGCTGTAAAAGTCTGCTCAGACAGGCGTGTCATTACTGTTCGACCTCAGCAGCTTGGTCTGGGAATACCAAAGAGGTGGGTGGGGGAGGTGTGTGGGGAGGTGGGGGGTGGGAGGTGTGTGGGGAGGTGTGTGGGGAGATGGGGGGTGGGAGGTGTGTGGGGAGGTGTGTGGGGAGGTGGGGGGTGGGAGGTGTGTGTGGGGAGGTGTGTGTGGGGAGGTGGGGGGTGGGAGGTGTGTGTGGGGAGGTGGGGGTGGGAGGTGTGTGTGGGGAGGTGTGTGTGGGGAGGTGTGTGTGAAGAAGAAGAAGAAGAAGAAGAAGAAGAAGAAGAAGAAGAAAAAGATGAAGAAAAAGAAGAAGAGGAAGGAAGAAGAGGAAGAGGACGAAGAGGAAGGAAGAGGAGAAGGAGGACGAAGAGGGGAGTGTAGGTCTTGGAGCAGATGGTGATTGTGTTCAATAAGGCTCAGTAGAGTCTTGGCAGGGATCAAGGGACTGATAAAAGGCCAGGGAGAAGAAGAAGAAGAAGAAGAAGAAGAAGAAGAAGAAGAAGAGGAGAAGAAGAAGAAGAAGAAGAAGAAGAACAACAACAACAACAACAACAACAACAACAACAACAACAACAATACTTTCAACCAGACAGAATTGTAAAGAGAGGAGGAGGAAGAAGAAAAGGAGGAAGAGAAGGAGGAGTAGGAGGATGAAAAAGAGGAGGAAGAAAAGGAAGAGTAGGAGGAGGAGGAGGAGGAGGAAGAGGAGGAGGAGGAGGAGGAAGAGGAGGAGGAGGAGGAAGAGGAGGAGGAGGAGGAGGAGGAGGAAGGAAGCGTTACCAAGCAGAGGTGATTGGCTCGTGAGGTGAATAAGAAATCCAATTTAAACGGATGAGGCCTTAATACTGCCAAAGGGGGGGGGGCAGGAGGTGAGCAGGGGGGGGGCAGGAGGTGAGCAGGGGGGGCAGGAGGTGAGCAGGGGGGCAGGAGGTGAGCAGGGGGGGCAGGAGGTGAGCAGGGGGGGCAGGAGGTGAGCAGGGGGGGGACAGGAGGTGAGCAGGGGGGGCAGGAGGTGAGCAGGGGGGGACAGGAGGTGAGCAGGGGGGGCAGGAGGTGAGCAGGGGGGCAGGAGGTGAGCAGGGGGGGGCAGGAGGTGAGCAGGGGGGGTATATTTAAAAAAAAATAGGTTGGATCAGAGGACCAGCAGCTGTTGTGTTGTATAGAGGAGAGAAGAGGAAGAAGAAGAAGAAGAAGAAGAAGAAGAAGAAGAAGTGATATTTGTATTAACTGCGTCTTGGTAATTGTATGAGTGTAGATAAATTACGAAAAGACCTCAATTATGTGAGAGAGAGAGAGAGAGAGAGAGAGAGAGAGAGAGAGAGAGAGAGAGAGAGAGAGAGAGAGAGAGAGAGAGAGAGTATGACCTTACATAACTGCGTCCTCTCAGAGATTGAAAAAATTCCTGACAGACCTCTCTCTCTCTCTCTCTCTCTCTCTCTCTCTCTCACTGTACTACACTGTCTAGACTCTAGACGAATCCTACTGAGAACTGAGTCTCTTTCCCTCCCCCCCTCTCTCCTCCTCCCCACCTTTCCTTCCCCCCTCCTCCCCCCACACCTCTCCTCACCCCACCTCTCCTCCCCTCATCCCTAATTTTTCTGCCTGTCCCCTACCTCCAACCCCTCACCTCCTTCCGCACCCCCTTTACCCTCACCTCCTACCCCTTACCTCCTCCCGCACCCCCTTTACCCTCACCTCCTACCCCCTCACCTTCACCCTCACCTCCTACCCCCTCACCTTCACCCGCACCCCCTTTACCCTCACCTCCTACCCCTCACCTCCTCCCGCACCCCCTTTACCTTACCTCTACCCCTCACCTCCTCCCGCACCCCCTTTTCCTCACCTCTACCCCTCACCTCCTCCCGCACCCCCTTTACCTCACCTCCTCCCGCACCCCCTTTACCTCACCTCTACCCCTCACCTCCTCCCGCACCCCCTTTACCTCACCTCTACCCCTCACCTCCTCCCGCAGCCCCTTTTCCTCACCTCTACCCCTCACCTCCTCCCGCACCCCCTTTTCCTCACCTCTACCCCTCACCTCCTCCCGCACCCCCTTTACCTCACCTCCTCCCGCACCCCCTTTACCTCACCTCTACCCCTCACCTCCTCCCGCACCCCCTTTACCTCACCTCTACCCCTCACCTCCTCCCGCACCCCCTTTACCTCACCTCTACCCCTCACCTCCTCCCGCACCCCCTTTACCTCACCTCTACCCCTCACCTCCTCCCGCACCCCCTTTACCTCACCTCCTCCCGCACCCCCTTTACCTCACCTCTACCCCTCACCTTCACTCCCCCCCCCAACACTTACCTACTCTAGAACATCTGAAAAAAAATTCCTCCTTGTTCTTTCTCTCCCCTATAACGGATTATATAGAGAAAGAAGTCCGCTATAGGGAGGGTTCACTATGTTTGAATATCATACACAGAAATACACTCTTATACACAGAAGAAATATACATAAAGGTGACGCAGTATGTATGTATGTATGTATGTATGTATGTATGTGTCTCTGTCCCGACCACAGTCAAACGTTAAGCCACAAATTGCATCATCTTTAAAGACGCCATTATCCCTAAACTCTTTAATTTAAGACAATTTTCAGGAAGCAGATTATAACTCCGTGTGTAAATTTATGTCGTGTGTGTGTGTGTGTGTGTGTCAGGGAGGAGGGGTCACACAATCAGTACTGTGGTGACCGTAAACTGGATTTAGTACGGTTAATAATGTCCGGATCTAGCACCCCCCCAACCCACCTTCTATGGCGCTAGTCAGGGAAAAAAATATAGTGAACGATGTTATAACTGATCTCCGTACTGATTGAGGTCATGTCAAATATATACCTGTAGTTTTATTTTTATTTGTATTTTTTAATTTACCTTTTTTTTTACTGTTTGTTCTTGTTTGATTTGGTGTATTATTATACACTGGGGAACACACTTTTGGTTGCATGAGTTCTGACACTTGATTCTGGTAGATTTGAGGTCACAGATTCTGAAAATGGCATTCGTTTGTGCAGATCAGGTCTAGTTTTGATGCTACGCGGCAATTTACATATCAGGTCACAGATTCTGAAAATAGCAAAGGGAGGTAATAAGCATATTAGTTTACATTCATCAAATATAATTCTTAATTACATCAGTGCGTCAAATATAGATTTGTGTGTGCATTAGTGTTACTTTTGCATGACTCGTGTTGCTGGTTTCACTGGTAAAACTCGTCATCTTATCACATACCCTAGTCTAGATTCAGCAATCAGGCCGGTGCCCCATTCAGATGATGTTCCAAAGCCTATCTTCACTCAACTTGCTTCCGTTGAATCTGACAGTGAATATGACACTGAGGTCACAGAGGAGTCAACTAACAGAAATAGTGACTCAGATTTTGCAGGCATATCAACAGAATCACAAACATTTAGCCAAGCAGAACTCAATGACTTAGTTCGAGATCTGGGTCTGTCTAAAAAGCTGTCAGAATTGTTGGCTTCACGGTTAAAAGATAAAAACTTGCTGAAAATAGACACAAAGGTAACATTCTTTCGCAACAGAGAAAAGAACCTCTTACAGTTCTTTGATTCTAAATTTGACTTCGTCTACTGTTGTGATATTTCTGGATTAGTCACCGCGATGGGAGCTCCAGGTTATGATCCGAAAGAGTGGCGCCTCTTTATAGATAGCTCTAAGCGGAGTCTGAAGTGTGTTTTATTACATATAGGCAACATCTTTGGCGCAATAACCATAGGACACTCAGTACACCTGAAAGAAAAATATGAACACATCAAAACGGTTTTGGAGCTACTCAAATATGAAGAACACAAATGGATCATCTGTGTTGATCTAAAAATGGTCAATTTTTTGCTAGGACAGCAAGGTGGGTATACAAAATTTCCTTGCTTTATCTGCCTCTGGGACAGCAGAGCCAAAGACAGACACTGGATTCAGAAGGAATGGCCAGTTAGGGAAAGCCTCAATGTTGGGGAAAAGAACATCATTTATGAACCCCTAGTGGAACGTGAAAAAATTGTTTTCCCGCCCCTTCACATCAAGCTGGGCCTTATGAAACAGTTTGTCAAGGCGCTCGATACTGACAGTGACTGTTTTAAGTATCTGTGTGAAGTGTTCCCTGGTTTAACGCTAGAAAAACTCAAAGCAGGTATTTTCGACGGCCCTCAAATTAGGACGCTGATTAAAGACCAAGCCTTCACTCATTCCATGACTGATGTTGAGAGAAATGCATGGGGAGCATTCGTTTCTGTTGTAAGGAACTTTCTTGGAAACAGGAAATCAGAGGACTATAAAAAGCTCGTTGAATCTTTGATGGAAAGTTTCCATGTGTTAGGTTGCAACATGAGCATTAAGATGCATTTCCTGAACAGTCATCTTGAACTGTTTCCGGCAAACTTGGGGGACGTGAGTGATGAGCAAGGTGAACGCTTTCACCAGGATATCAAAGTCATGAAAGACAGGTATCAAGGTCGCTGGGACATTCACATGATGGCGGACTATTGCTGGAGCATTCAGCGAGACTGCACTGAGAGGCGATATTCAAGACAGTCCATTAAACGCAAGTTTGTGCCTGAATAAATCTGGCATAGTTCACAAAAGCAACTGATGAATCCAAAATATGCTTGTCAAGGTAAATAAAAGTAATTAAAAATTAATTCTACGTGTTTGGTAATTCCTCTCTGTGTGCTGGTTTAGATTTTTAGCAGTAGTATATGGTAGTCTAACTATATATAGTAGTAAATGGTAGGTAACTCACCGCAACAAAACTAGACCCGATAAAAAAAACCGGTGCCATATTTGAAATCAGTGACCTCAATTTACCCAGAAACAAGTCTCAAAATGTATGCAACTGACAAAAAGTTGAATTTGGTTCCCCAGTGTTATGAGACGGTGAAGGTGGGAGTGTGTACATAACGGACAGACTCATGTACGTATAGATGCACACACAGGGAGGAGAGTTACACACGTCATGTAAACCGTGGAGTTGTCCAGTCCTATTGAAAAAAATATGTTGTTTGGTAACGCTAACTATCGCCAATGGGTAATTACACAAGTAGTTAGATCGTCGAGTTTTGTGCCAGATTTACGTCATCACTGGAAGGTCATTGGACAAGCCTCTCCTTGTTTCAATGTTGTGATTGGTTAAAAAGTTCGCGGGCTGGTTTAGTGCATTATTTTGCCAATAGATGGAGGAAGCTTGCACGTTTGGTGAATAAATCGCAGTCCATAAGGCTTATTCTTGAAACAAAATATTACGTGTATATTTATGTATCTAATGTTATATATATCATTCTTACTATTATTATTTATAGCCAGATTTACTTACAAACATCAGTACAGGTTAAGTAATGTAAATAATTTATCTAGATCAGAATATTATCAAACATTTATTAGAAGATAAAGTTGGTGACATATCATACTTATTCCTTCACAATGTCTTTAGAATACTCAGACACAAATATTTACATCTAAAATAATTCTCAGCGTTATTTATATTCTTCCTCTACACGTAACACAAAGTAGAGTTAATAAAGTAAACAGACAAGGTGGGATATAAGGGGGGGGGGTGTAGCCAGGTGTGTAGGGGGTATCTATTAGAGGGGGGATAAACCAGGTAGAGGAGGGATCTAGTGGGGGGGTGGAGGGGAAGGGTAAGGGGGGGTAGCCAGGTGTGTGGGGGTATCTATTAGAGGGGGGATAAACCAGGTAGAGGAGGGATCTAGTGGGGGGTGGAGGGGAAGGGTAAGGGGGGGTAGCCAGGTGTGTGGGGGTATCTATTAGAGGGGGATAAACCAGGTAGAGGAGGGATCTAGTGGGGGGTGGAGGGGAAGGGTAAGGGGGGAGATAGCCAGGTGTGTGGGGGGTATCTATTAGAGGGGGGATAAACCAGGTAGAGGAGGGATCTAGTGGGGGTGGAGGGGAAGGGTAAGGGGGGGAGATAGCCAGGTGTGTGGGGGGTATCTATTAGAGGGGGGATAAACCAGGTAGAGGAGGGATCTAGTGGGGGTGGAGGGGAAGGGTAAGGGGGGGTAGCAGGTGATGTGTTTTCTTGATTGATATGAATTTCTTCCATATTTATATACTGGGTTTTCTAGGTACTCTCTCTCTCTCTCTCTCTGTCTCTCTCTCTCTCTCTCTCTCTCTGTCTCTGTCTCTCTATCTCCAGTGTGTGTGTACATAGCGTTATAACACGGGTTGACTCAGGTATTACAGGTAGGTTAATGAGTGGGTTATGGTCGGGGCGTGAGAATATATTAATTACACTGGGGAACACACGTTTGGTTGCATGAGTTCTGACACTTGATTCTGGTAGATTTGAGGTCACAGATTCTGAAAATGGCATTCGTTTGTGCAAATCAGGTCTAGTTTTGATGCTACGCGGCAATTTACATATCAGGTCACAGATTCTGGAAATAGCAAAGGGAGGTAATAAGCATATTAGTTTACATTCATCAAATATAATTCTTAATTACATCAGTGCGTCAAATATAGATTTGTGTGTGCATTAGTGTTACTTTTGCATGACTCGTGTTGCTGGTTTCACTGGTAAAACTCGTCATCTTATCACATACCCTAGTCTAGATTCAGCAATCAGGCCGGTGCCCCATTCAGATGATGTTCCAAAGCCTATCTTCACTCAACTTGCTTCCGTTGAATCTGACAGTGAATATGACACTGAGGTCACAGAGGAGTCAACTAACAGAAATAGTGACTCAGATTTTGCAGGCATATCAACAGAATCACAAACATTTAGCCAAGCAGAACTCAATGACTTAGTTCGAGATCTGGGTCTGTCTAAAAAGCTGTCAGAATTGTTGGCTTCACGGTTAAAAGATAAAAACTTGCTGAAAATAGACACAAAGGTAACATTCTTTCGCAACAGAGAAAAGAACCTCTTACAGTTCTTTGATTCTAAATTTGACTTCGTCTACTGTTGTGATATTTCTGGATTAGTCACCGCGATGGGAGCTCCAGGTTATGATCCGAAAGAGTGGCGCCTCTTTATAGCGGAGTCTGAAGTGTGTTTTATTACATATAGGCAACATCTTTGGCGCAATAACCATAGGACACTCAGTACACCTGAAAGAAAAATATGAACACATCAAAACGGTTTTGGAGCTACTCAAATATGAAGAACACAAATGGATCATCTGTGTTGATCTAAAAATGGTCAATTTTTTGCTAGGACAGCAAGGTGGGTATACAAAATTTCCTTGCTTTATCTGCCTCTGGGACAGCAGAGCCAAAGACAGACACTGGATTCAGAAGGAATGGCCAGTTAGGGAAAGCCTCAATGTTGGGGAAAAGAACATCATTTATGAACCCCTAGTGGAACGTGAAAAAATTGTTTTCCCGCCCCTTCACATCAAGCTGGGCCTTATGAAACAGTTTGTCAAGGCGCTCGATACTGACAGTGACTGTTTTAAGTATCTGTGTGAAGTGTTCCCTGGTTTAACGCTAGAAAAACTCAAAGCAGGTATTTTCGACGGCCCTCAAATTAGGACGCTGATTAAAGACCAAGCCTTCACTCATTCCATGACTGATGTTGAGAGAAATGCATGGGGAGCATTCGTTTCTGTTGTAAGGAACTTTCTTGGAAACAGGAAATCAGAGGACTATAAAAAGCTCGTTGAATCTTTGATGGAAAGTTTCCATGTGTTAGGTTGCAACATGAGCATTAAGATGCATTTCCTGAACAGTCATCTTGAACTGTTTCCGGCAAACTTGGGGGACGTGAGTGATGAGCAAGGTGAACGCTTTCACCAGGATATCAAAGTCATGAAAGACAGGTATCAAGGTCGCTGGGACATTCACATGATGGCGGACTATTGCTGGAGCATTCAGCGAGACTGCACTGAGAGGCGATATTCAAGACAGTCCATTAAACGCAAGTTTGTGCCTGAATAAATCTGGCATAGTTCACAAAAGCAACTGATGAATCCAAAATATGCTTGTCAAGGTAAATAAAAGTAATTAAAAATTAATTCTACGTGTTTGGTAATTCCTCTCTGTGTGCTGGTTTAGATTTTTAGCAGTAGTATATGGTAGTCTAACTATATATAGTAGTAAATGGTAGGTAACTCACCGCAACAAAACTAGACCCGATAAAAAAAACCGGTGCCATATTTGAAATCAGTGACCTCAATTTACCCAGAAACAAGTCTCAAAATGTATGCAACTGACAAAAAGTTGAATTTGGTTCCCCAGTGTTATGAGACGGTGAAGGTGGGAGTGTGTACATAACGGACAGACTCATGTACGTATAGATGCACACACAGGGAGGAGAGTTACACACGTCATGTAAACCGTGGAGTTGTCCAGTCCTATTGAAAAAAATATGTTGTTTGGTAACGCTAACTATCGCCAATGGGTAATTACACAAGTAGTTAGATCGTCGAGTTTTGTGCCAGATTTACGTCATCACTGGAAGGTCATTGGACAAGCCTCTCCTTGTTTCAATGTTGTGATTGGTTAAAAAGTTCGCGGGCTGGTTTAGTGCATTATTTTGCCAATAGATGGAGGAAGCTTGCACGTTTGGTGAATAAATCGCAGTCCATAAGGCTTATTCTTGAAACAAAATATTACGTGTATATTTATGTATCTAATGTTATATATATCATTCTTACTATTATTATTTATAGCCAGATTTACTTACAAACATCAGTACAGGTTAAGTAATGTAAATAATTTATCTAGATCAGAATATTATCAAACATTTATTAGAAGATAAAGTTGGTGACATATCATACTTATTCCTTCACAATGTCTTTAGAATACTCAGACACAAATATTTACATCTAAAATAATTCTCAGCGTTATTTATATTCTTCCTCTACACGTAACACAAAGTAGAGTTAATAAAGTAAACAGACAAGGTGGGATAGAAGGGGGGGGGGTAGCCAGGTGTGTAGGGGGTATCTATTAGAGGGGGGATAAACCAGGTAGAGGAGGGATCTAGTGGGGGTGGAGGGGAAGGGTAAGGGGGGGAGATAGCCAGGTGTGTGGGGGGTATCTATTAGAGGGGGGATAAACCAGGTAGAGGAGGGATCTAGTGGGGGGTGGAGGGGAAGGGTAAGGGGGGGTAGCCAGGTGTGTAGGGGGTATCTATTAGAGGGGGGATAAACCAGGTAGAGGAGGGATCTAGTGGGGGGTGGAGGGGAAGGGTAAGGGGGGGAGATAGCCAGGTGTGTGGGGGGTATCTATTAGAGGGGGGATAAACCAGGTAGAGGAGGGATCCAGTGGGGGGTGGAGGGGAAAGGTAAGGGGGGGGTAGCAGGTGATGTGTTTTCTTGATTGATATGAATTTCTTCCATATTTATATACTGGGTTTTCTAGGCACTCTCTCTCTCTCTCTCTCTGTCTCTCTCTCTCTCTCTCTCTCTCTCTCTCTGTCTCTCTATCTCCCGTGTGTGTGTACATAGCGTTATAACACGGGTTGACTCAGGTATTACAGGTAGGTTAATGAGTGGGTTATGGTCGGGGCGTGAGAATATATTAATTCTTATTATTATTATTATTATTATTATTATTATTATTATTATTATTATTATTATGTAGTGGAAAAGCATCTCACTAGGGATCAGAGAGAGAGAGAGAGAGAGAGAGAGAGAGAGAGAGAGAGAGAGAGAGAGAGAGAGAGAGACGAATTAAGATGAAACGAAAAAACAAGGACAAAGGTAAGAAACAGATAAAACAAATAAACAAAATAAGAGACAAACAGACAGACAGACAGACAGACAGACAGACTATTCTCATAAAAAAATCATAAAGGAAAAAAAATCTCTATCTATCGTTCATTAGACTAAACTTATCACTGGGGTCAATGCTGTCGCGTCTGTCTGTAATTACATGTTTTAACCTTTGCCCCCCCTCATCCCCCCTCACCCCCCCACACGCCCCCCTCACCCCCCCTTCTCACCCCCTCCCCCCAAAATGGTATTAAAATTATTCACGATAATTCTGAAGTATGATAATTGGATCATTGTATTTTCAAAGGATGATGGAGTTTGGGGTAAATTCTTGTGTATTGTGGATAGTGAGGGAGATAAGGGGGGGGGGAGGGAGGGAGGGAGGGAGGGAGGGAGGGAAGGATGGAAGGGTAGTCTCCGGGCCCCCTGCGATGCTCCTTAGGGATTAGATGTTGAAGAGGCCATTAGACCAACCCCCTGCAGAGCTCCTCAGTTATGACCTGCCCCTCCCTCCCTCTCTCCCTCCCTCTCTCCATCCCTCCAACAATTACCTCCCTCCCTCCTTTTATCTATATCCTTCTCTTTCCTCCTTCTCTCCCTCTTTTTTCCTTCCCTCCCACTTTTACCCTCGTCCCTCCAACAATTATCTCCCTCCCTCCAACAATTCCCTCCCTTCCTCCAACAATTACCCCCTCCCTCACTCACTCTTTCACTTCCCTCTCTCCCTCTTTTCCTTTCCTCCTTTCCTCTTTCATCTACCTTTCTTCCTTTACCTCCTTTGCCTCCTTCCCTCGCTTCTTAGTCTACCTTCATTCATTATTCTTCCATTCCTCCTTCAATAATTTCCTCCCTCTTCTCCTCCATCTTTTAACTAATTCCCTCCTTCCTCACTTCTCATCACCACCACCACCATCACCACCACCACCATCCCCACCACCACCACCACCACCACCACCACCACCACCACCACCACCACCACCTACACCACCACCACCACCACCATCTCCACCACCACCACCACCACCACCACCACCACCATCTCCACCACCACCACCACCACCACCACCACCTACACCACCATCACCACCACCACCATCACCACCACCACCATCCCCACCACCACCACCACTGAACAAGGTCTTTGGTGATGACCCAAGACGAAGATAATCTCATTTAGTGGTCAATAATAATAGCTGTTCACTGCAGGTCATTGGACGATCTAACAAGACCATCAGAGTTCACGTACATCATATGTGTGTGTGTGTGTGTGTTGCGTGGTGTGTTTGCGTGTGTGCTTGTGAGTGTATGTCTTGCTTGATGTGTGTGTGCCTGCATTTCCTGTTAAATGTGTAAAGGGGCGTCAGTACTTGTTTGTATTACTGGTGCTTGTGTTGCCTGCAGTGTTGTAGGTTGTGTTTCTGCGTGTGTACTGTAGTTCAAATTGTTCTCTCATTCTCTCATTTTCTCTCACTCATTCTCTCTACTTTCTCACTCTGTCCTTTTATCTTTCTCACTCTGTCCTTTTATCTTTCTCACTCTGTCCTTTTATCTTTCTCGATCACTTTTTCATATATTGTTTTCTTTCTCACTCTCATTTTCTCTCATTCGTTCTCTCCTTTCTCTCTTTCTCATTCATTCTCTCACCATTCTCACTCTCTCATTTTCTCTTTCTCATTCTCTCATTTCCTCTTTCTCACTCCCTCCCTCTCATTTCTCATTCTCTTATAAGATATTCCACCTTCAGTCTTATTAAAAGCCTATTTAATTATACCACCTCCAGTCTTAATAACCCCCAATTAAATATCTTACTACCCCCCCCCCCACCCCCCCCCCAAAGAAAAGCCTAATTAACAGACATACACGTGTCAGCCAGGTAAAAAAAAAAAACAAAAAACAAAAAAAGCAAAATATGAAGCAATCTCAATAAACAATTAACATCAGCTTAAGAAAAAAAAAACAGGAGGTTAATTCATAATTCTTGTTTGATGATTAAAAGAAAGTAAAATTAACGGGTGGAAAAAGAAAGTTACATCATTAAGACAAAGATGTATTAGGGATGATAATTTTGCCAACCGGTTCACTCTTTTACTTTCTATTTTTACTTTTACTTTCACATTTACTTTCTATTTACACTTACTTTCTAGTTTTACTTTCTTTTCTTTTTTACTTTCACTTTTACTTTTCATTTTACTTATACTTTCTAATTTACTTTTACTTTCACATTTACTTTCTATTTTACCTTTGCCTTCACTTTTACTTTTTTCTTTTACTTTTACACTTACTTTCTATTTTACTTTAATTATCTTTTTTACTTATACTTTCTATTTTACTTTTACTTTTTCTTTTTACTTTTACTTTCACCTTTAATACACCACTGATTATTTTTAACTCTTTTTCCTCTCCACATAAAAAAATTACCTACACCACCAAGGTATTTCACAGGTTAATTTATCTTTCCCAGGCTTTGAACACCACTCTGAATTAACATATATTTTTTTAACAGTAATTAAAATTGTTGGATACAAATAAAATAAATTAACTCACAAAGAATTCACAAACCAACACACCTCATTCTACCAGCCAATCACAAACCAACACACCTCATTCTACCAGCCAATCACAAACCAACACACCTCAATCTACCAGCCAATCACAAACCAACACACCTCAATCTACCAGCCAATCAAGTGCTCTGATAAAATATACTAATGGGGTCTGATTGGGCAAAGGTCATGTGAATTGAGTTATGTGATTGAGCCGAGATATTTACCTGCCTTTGAAACTGAAATATACCGTGATTTAGAGAGAGAGAGAGAGAGAGAGAGAGAGAGAGAGAGAGAGAGAGGTGTGTGTGTGTGTGTGTGTGTATGTGTGTGTGTGTGTGTGTGTGTGTGTGTGTGTAGTCGTATATCTGTATGTATGTATGTATGTATGTATTCTCGCGTGTGTGTATGTATATGTGTATTCTCCGATTGTGTATGTATATGTGTGTATTTTAAAACATTTACCAATAGTATTAATCTTTATCAATTCACAGCAGAGGATTTCAGAAAGCAAAAAAAAAAAAAAAACACGCCAAAAATCGCCAAGTCAAAAGCCTAAACTCCTTCAATTTACCTCAAAACACTGTCCCAACCTCTCTCTCATTAGCATCCAATACGTTCAGGTGTGTTGACTCAAAACCCCACCTTTTATCCGGCCAGGTTATGTACTGTTGGACCGGATAACTGAATTATGGTGAAATTAGAATGAGTTTCAGGTAAGCAAGATGGAACATGTGAGCTGGGTGGAACAGGTGAGCTGGGTGGAACATGTGAGCTGGGTGGAACATGTGAGCTGGGTGGAACAGGTGAGCCGGATGGAAAAGGTGAGCCGGATGGAACAGGTGAGCCGGATGGAAATACAAACTAAAATATTACTACGGGATTGAGTTAAATTTTGTTGTCAATTGCAAGGAATAGTCAGGAGCATTAGAGGTCATGGGATAATATTGTAGGATTATATTTTGGTTAAATACAATGGAGATATTGTTGATATGTCTGTCTCTCTCTTTCACGTTTTGATGTCTCGTTGGCGTTGTCCTCCCTCTCTCTCTCTCTCTCTCTCTCTCTCTCTCTCTCTCTCTCTCTCTCTCTCTCTCTCTCTCTCTTTCTCTCTTCAATTCCTTCCTCACCGTTCCCCCATCGCCTCCCTCTCTCTTTCTCTTTCTCTCTCCCTTCATCTCCCTTCATCTCCCTTCCCGCCCCCTCCCTTCATCTTCCTTCATCTCCTCTCTCTCCCTCTTCCATTCCCAAAGGGTCAAACACCTCATGCATTCTGATGTTCAGTTCCAGACTAAGAAATGTGATCCATTTCCTTGTTCCTTTGTGTGTGTGTGTGTGTGTGTGTGTGTGTGTGTGTGTGTGTGTGTGTGTGTGTGTGTGTGTGTGTGTGTGTGAAATGTATAGACACAATGATTATAAACGAACTTCACAGATTAAAACAACGCACTCTCTCTCTCTCTCTCTCTCTCTCTCTCTCTCTCTCTCTCTCTCTCTCTCTCTCTCTCACTTAACCTCGTCTGAGTATAAATAGTGTATATATATTTTTTTTATTTTACTTCGATGTCAGAAATCAATGGCAGAGTCAAAGTTTATAACGTATCGTCCCAAACTATTACTTTGGTCTCGCGTCGTTCAGTAATTTGGCAACTTTTTCCACACACGCTGGCGGAAAACTTGACGCAGAAGTTGTTGTGCGGTTGATGAGCTGTGACGGACGGACGGATAAACGGACGGATAAACGGACAGATAGAGGGCTTGGATAGACGGGTGAACGGACACAGCCACATGGTCAGTTGGATACATAGATGAACCCACGGACGGAAAAACGCGGATAGACGGATAAACAGACAGAGATTTGGACAAATGGACAGACGGACACATAAGAATCACTGACAGACAGAATAACAGACAGGAGAAAATTGTAATAGCAACTTCACGCACGAACATACATACACACACCCATAGCATACACACACACACACACACACACACACACACACACACTCTTCTTGGTCTTTAATACATAACTTTTTCTGTCAGCTTAAACTTTATCCATCTGAGGTCCACACCTTAATTAATTACTGAGTGGATAATGTTCCAACGCTGGGATAAGGTCGTCCAAGTGGCTAAACTTAAGGTAGGTTAGGTTAAGTTAGGGTAGGTAGGGTAGGTTAGGTTAGGTTAGGTTAGGTTAAGTGAATAGAGGTTATGTCATAAGGTCAGAGACAGGGAAACAGACACAGTGAAGATGACTTTCTCTCTCTCTCTCTCTCTCTCTCTCTCTCTCTCTCTCTCTCTCTCTCTCTCTCTCTTTCTCTGCCCATTTACTCTCAGTAGCTCTGCGTCCTCACTCTCTCTCTCGCTCTATGACAGCCCCCCCCCCTCTCTCTCTCTCTCTCTCTATCTCAGAGCAGCGGTAATATTGGCCTGGCAGCGAGGAGGAGGAGGGAAGGTCTCGCCCCAAACTTCTTGCAAGATAGTGACAGTGACGGGACAGAGATAACAATAGTTGCAAGAATAGAGCGGTAACTGTCAACTACTCCCTTCAATTGTCTTCAAAACAAAAGAACCAAGCACACACACACACACACACACACACACACACACACACACACACACACACACGAGATAGGAACATTACAATATTTGGAAAACGATAAATTTCTAAAGGGGTGGGAGCATAAAATTACCGGAATTGACTTTAAACAGAGGAACTGATGCAAGAATATAGCAATTTGTCGATAAATGGGGGAAATTAAGGAACGGGAAGGATATAACGTAAAAGGTTGTTATATTCCATAAGAAGGTTGAAAAAAAAAACAGTTGTAATTTAACATCGTCTGAAAATATACGAGTAGGCCTATACTTATTAATCCACTGAGGAACTACCGATATTTATCAATTTGCCCATGAGTGAAACAATCCTCTTTTTTCTATAATTAAAAAAAATAAATAATAATAATAGGCCTAGTGCAATATAGGGTCCGGTAGGACTAGTATAACATAATTTCCAGTAGGCTTAGCATTATATAGACTCTAGTAGGCCTAGTATAATATAATTACTAATAGGCCTAGCATAATATACTCTAATAGGCTTAGTATAACATAATTCCTAGTAGGTCTAGTATAATATAAACTCTAATAGGCCTAGTATTATATAATTCCTAGTAGGCTTAGTAAAATGTACTCTAATAAGCCTAGTACAATATAGACTATAATAGGCCTAGTGTAATATAATTCCAAGTAGGCCTAGCACAATAGAGGTATGTTAGTAGAGGCTTCTCTACCCCTCTGTCGTAGCTGGTGGTCGCCTAGGGCTCCTGCTTACTGTACGTGGGTGGTGTTCCGCTTGTCTCGCTACTACTACTACTACTACTACTATAAACAAGAGTTCTGAGAGTGATGTTAGAGAGAGAGAAGGGGAAGAGAGGGAGAATAAATAGCAGAGAGAGAGAGAGAGAGAGAGAGAGATAAAACTAGAAACAGGAAGAAATGCGTAAACGGAATAACCTGAGGGTAACGTGTTGAGAGAGAGCGAGAGAGAGCGAGAGAGAGAGAGAGAGAGAGAGAGAGAGAGAGAGAGAGAGAGAGAGAGAGAGAGAGAGAGATATCTTTACCTCATCTTCCTCACAGATCTTGCCTCTGGGTATAGTAAGTACTTGTTCATATTACTGAGGGAGATGATGGTGTCGAGTGTACCCTCTCTCTCTCTCTCTCTCTCTCTCTCTCTCTCTCTCTCTCTCTCTCTCTCTCTCTCTCACCATTACCACCACCACCACCACCACCACACTACCACCATTACCACCACCACCACCACCACCACACTACCACCATTACCACCACCACTACCACCAGAAGCTCAAAGTCTGACCAACCAACCCACAGGCAGCAAGCACAGGTCATCTTTAACCAGTAGAGTATGCCAGGGCGCGAGTGTGACCTTATGAAACATTTGACCTCACTTTGACCTCACAGACGGTAGTGTGACCCAGGTCAAAATTAGATAACAGGCCAGGAAGTGGTTTAAGGGATCAGGATTTTACTTTTATTTTTAGATAATTATAAAGGTAAACAAATAAAATAATTACAAAAAATCCACGCGTGTATAATTCAATTGGACGAAAAATCATACATTATAGCCAATTATATTCCTGTTGAAAAAATCCCACACATCCCACACTACTCCCACACATCCCGCACTACTCCCACACTACCCCCACACATCCCACACTACTCCCACACATCCCACACTACTTCCACACATCCCACACTACTCCCACACATCCCACACTACTCCCACACATCCCACACTACTCCCACACATCCCACACTACACCCACACATCCCACACTACTCCCACACATCCCACACCACCGGAGTTTGATGTTATACGGTATAACAATTCTTGAGAACACTTGTAAGACGTCGTTGATTAGAACCAGATTGTGGAGGTATGGGAGTGTAGTGGTAGTAGTAGTGGTGATGGTGGTAGTAGTGTGGTGGTGGTAGTAGTGGTGGTAGTACTGGTGGTAATGGTTTTAGTAATGGTGTTGGTGGTAATGGTGGTAGCAGTGGTGGTGGTGGGAGTGGTAGTCTTAATGATGATGATAGCAGTGGTCGTGGTGGTGATGGTGGTAGTAGTAATGGTGGTGGTGGTGGCAGTGGTAGTCTTAATGATGATGATAGCAGTGGTCGTGGTGGTGATGGTGGTAGTAGTAATGGTGGTGGTGGTGGCAGTGGTAGTCTTAATGATGATGATAGCAGTGGTCGTGGTGGTGATGGTGGTAGTAGTAATGGTGGTGGTGGTGGCAGTGGTATGTCTTAATGATGATGATAGCAGTGGTCGTGGTGGTGGTGGTGGTAGTAGTAATGATGGTGGTTTGGTGGCAGTGTTGATTATAGTGGAGTTACCAGCAATGCGGTTGGCGTTTGTAATTGTGGTTGCGGGGGTGGGGAGGGGGGGGGGGGGTGGTGGTCGTAATTGAAGTGGCCGTGATAAGGTGTTGGCTGAGGTGATGGTGGTAGTGCTATGAATTGTGGTGATGATGGTGGTGATGGTGGTAGTGGTGATGGTGATAGTGGTATTAATTCATTTACTCTAGCTCCTCCTCTCTCTCTCTCAAACTCCCTCCCTCCCTTTCCCTCTCTCCATCCCCCTCTCCTTCCTCCCCCCCTCTCCCCCCTTCCCATCCCCCATTCCTCCCCCCCCCATCACTGTAGCCCAGGGGAGGTGAACACAAATACAACACCCACCAAGGCGAAATAATATCACCCGGCAAAATAAGTTCACCATCCCAACATTTCCCGGAACTTGGCCGAGAGAGATCCAAGCGTATGTAGCTAAACTAGATTAAGTCTCTCTCTCTGTGTCCTGGGCTGTGAGGTGACTGAAGCAAACACAGTGTAGGTTAGGTTAGGTTAGGTTAGGTTAGGTTTAGGTTAGGTTAGGATAGGTTAAGTCTCTTTGTGTCCTGGGCTAAGGTGATTGAGCAAAACACAGTGTAGGAAGAGATATTGTGTTTCTTTCTACCCCTCGTATGTATGTATGTATGTATGTGCATATATATGTGGGCATGTGTACAGATATAAACACACATCAATATATCACTCATACATACTAACACACACGATATATCACCTTAATATCCCCACAGTTTAATTTCTATCATTACAATATATTTCCTTCAACCTTTTCCACAACACAACCTTTGGACACACATAACTCACACACACCAAGAGATATTGTCATAAGGTTTTAACTAATATATAACTTGGCTCACCAACTAGGTCACGGGGCTATTTAAATGACCTCATTCCTAAAGGTCAAATGGTCAATAAGGATTATGAATAGGAAAGAGATGACTGCCAAATAACAGACGGCATATGCAAAGATAAACCTTCTACAGTGAATCTAGGTCACCTGGGGGCCTTAAAGGTGGTGTTAATATGTTTTATATGAGGATATTCGCCTTCCTTGCCTAGAGAGAGGTGAGAAAACGTGGTATTCATTTTCTCTTTCTGTCTCTCACATTTGCTTTCTCTATTTCTCCTTATCTCTCTTGTTTTGTTTTTCTTTCTTTCTTTCTTTCTTTCTTTCTTTGTTTTTCTCCACTATTTAAATTTCCTTTCTTCATCTTTCTCTCTTCCATTCACCTAAGACTCCCACTCATATAAGACTGCCACTCATATAAGACTCCTGTATGTATATTATGTATGCTGGATTATATATCATGTATGTATATTATGTATGCGCTCCATTTATGTATTATTTATTCAGCCTAGCTAGCAGCGTGTGGCAATGTTATTACCATATCCCACACGCTTAATTAATGTGCCTGGCGACGTATGGAAGCTGCTAATGTATCACTTGCCATACGTCGCCTATAGCAGTTGACAAGGAGCCTAGCCAGGGAGACCGCTGCTCTCCTCTGTGTACATACTCTTATCCAGTAAGCCGAACCTACAAAACTATACAGGTGTTTGTGTTCTCTCCTGTATATAGAACTTATTATTCAGAACCTAACATGGCGCAGTGAGTAGGATGCGAACTTTATTATTCAGAACCTAACAACTCCCACTCACCTAAGACTCCCACTCACCTAAGACTCCCACTCACCTAAGACTCCCACTCATCTAAGACTCCCACTCACCTAAGACTCCCACTCATATAAGACTCCCACTCACCTAAGACTCCCACTCATATAAGACTCCCACTCACCTAAGACTCCCACTCACCTAAGACTCCCACTCATCTAAGACTCCCACTCACCTAAGACTCCCACTCATATAAGACTCCCACTCACCTAAGACTCCCACTCATATAAGACTGCCACTCATATAAGACTCCCACTCACCTAAGACTCCCACTCACCTAAGACTCCCACTCACCTAAGACTCCCACTCACCTAAGACTCGCCCTGAAGCTGTCTAAGACAAGAGACAGTAACGAGAAACTTAATAGTTGTAGGAGGAGGAGAAAGAGGAGGGAAGAGGTAGGGGGGGAGGGGGAGGAGGGACGAGGTAGGGGGGGTAGGAGGGGGGGAGGGAGAGGAGGAGGAGAGAAGAGGTAGGGGAGGAAGAGTAGGAGGAGGAGAGGGAGAGGAGGAGGAGGTAGAGGGGAAGTATGGAAAAATTCAAATTCTCTCTCTCTCTCTCTCTCTCTCTCTCTCTCTCTCTCTCTCTCTCTCGCTATCCATCATCGCCATCAGCCTCTCATCCTTGCCCTTTCCTCTTCCTTACCCACAAAACACACACACACACACACACACACACACACACACACACACACACACACACACAGGAGTCGCCCGCCTCACCTCTCCTGTCGTCCGCTTAGGCTCTCAGCAATTACTTCTCTATCCCATATAAAGCTAATTGCCAGAACGAGAAGGAGGGGAAAGGTGAAGGATATAGCTGAAGAGGGAATGAGGGGAAGGAGAGGGGAGGGTAGGAGAGGGAGAGGGAGGGGGAGGGGGGAGGGGAAAGAGGAATAAGAGGGGTAGACGAATTAGGGGCGGTGGAGAGAGATGGAGGGGAAGGGGTTAGGAGGAGGAATAGGGGGAGGTGAAGAGGGATTTTTGGAAGAGGGGTGGAAGGGAGGAAGGAAGAGTAGGAGGAAGAGGAAGATGAGGAGGAGAAGGAGGAGAAGAGGAAGGTTGAATTACGGGTGGTTGTCGCTAAGGCTGGTCACGTGTAGGACAGTGTGTCTCATTAGTAAGGAGAGAGAGAGAGAGAGAGAGAGAGAGAGAGAGAGAGAGAGAGAGAGAGAGAGAGAGAGAGAGAGAGAGAGAGAATGACCCACATACAAACAACACACACAAAAATATAAAACCACATTTTTTTTCCTCAACACTAAACGCAACACAGGGGCCCACATTAGGCTATGTACATTTAACATTGGCGAATTTCCCGAACTGTTTATATTGTGGCGGAGTGTGAGAATAGTTTTGGCCTACGGTATAATGAACAATACGTCTCTTGTGTATATTTCTAACTTTTTTTATGTTGATTTTCAGATACAGGTGTGGGTGTGGGTGTGTGTGTGTGTGTGTGTGTGTTTTCTCCTCACCCAGACCACAACAGCTGGTTCTCCTCACCACAACAGCTGGTCCTTCTCACCACAACAGCTGGTCAGAGGGCTGCAGGAGACACATATTAAGTCCGGCCATAAAAGGTATCGGCAGGTCAAGGACTCTGACAAAATGTCTTAATGGCGCCGCTGTTGAGAAACTGACAGCCGCTAAATTGCTATTGGAAAAGACACTATATTTTGGGCATTACTAGCCAGGGAATTGCTATTGGCCTTTACTGAATAACTACCTAGTTCATTTTCCGAGTTTTCCTGGCTGTTAGAGTAGTTACCTTATGTGCTTTCATGGTCATCCTAACAATATCCCGAATCTATGGTAATATTTTCATGATTATTACAATGTTTTCCTGACTATTTGGGGAAACATTTATGACTGGATCAACATTTTCCTAGCAGCAGCATTTTCCTGAACCCACCTCAAAGTACAAACACATCTATTTTTCCTAACTATCACCCCCCCCCCAAAAAAAAAAAATCATAAATACGTATGATTTTCCTGACAACATGACAAAGTTTACAACATATCCTGGAAGACACAAAGATCGACACACCTTAGCTCGTAGTGTTGATGTATACCTGTGTCTTCCTCCCACGGTGTGAAGCCTTACCTGGGAGTGTCTGTTTCAACGATGTCCTAGTCTCTCTCTCTCTCTCTCTCTCTCTCTCTCTCTCTCTCTCTTTCCAACCCCCTCTACTCCTTTCCCTCCCTCTCAGCACATTCTCCTCTCCTTCTCTTCTCCTCTCTCTCTTTAATCCCTTCCGTTCTCCCCCTCTCTTTCTCCCTTTCTCTTTCTTTGTCTTTGTTTCTCTCTCTCAATCCCCCCCTCCCTCTCTCCCTCCCTCCCTCACCACCTCTCTTTCTCTACCAGTTCTTTCTCCTCTCCCTCACCCCTCTCCCACCAGGCCACTTGATAATACACACGGTCGGGGAGAGTGTGGGCAGGACGTGGGTGAGAGCTGTGAGCAAGTGTGGGCAGAAACATGTTGCAACTCGTTCAAGAGAAGTAAATAGTCTTAGCTCTCAAGACTGTATATACGATGATTATGGGGGGCATAGTGGGTATATATGATGATTATGGGGGCACAGTGGGTATATACGATGATTATGGGGGCATAGTGGGTATATACGATGATTATGGGGGCATGGGATATGATGATATGGGGCCAGTGGGTATATACGATGATTATGGGGGCATAGTGGGTATATACGATGATATGGGGCATAGTGGGTATATATGATGATTATGGGGGCATAGTGGGTATATATGATGATTATGGGGGCATAGTGGGTATATACGATGATTATGGGGGGCATAGTGGGTATATACGATGATTATGGGGGGCATAGTGGGTATATACGATGATTATGGGGGCATAGTGGGTATATACGATGATTATGGGGGCATAGTGGGTATATACGATGATTATGGGGGCATAGTGGGTATATACGATGATTATGGGGGCATAGTGGGTATATATACGATGATTATGGGGGCATAGTGGGTATATACGATGATTATGGGGGCATAGTGGGTATAAAGGACCATCATGGGGGCATAGTGTACACCTGTCTCTTTCGCCTAGGTAAATAATAATTAAATATAGGTATGTTACGGGGCTGTTATATCTACCACCACTAATACCACGATCTACCACTACTACCACGATCTACCACCACTTCTACCACAATCTATCACCACTACTACCACGATCTACCACCACTACTACCACAACCTACCACCACTACTACCATAATCTACAACCAATCTTCTACCTCACTTCCGCTTCATTACTACCATCCTTATCTCCCCAACCCCCCCCCACCACCCCTACCCTCCTACCCCCCACCCCTACCCTCCTACCCCCCCTACCCCCCCTCAAGACATACTGGCCTTCCTTCCTTCACACTCAAGTATTTTGTCTCTGAGTCCAAAGTTTTATCTCTAAGTTTGATCATCAGAGAGATTTAGTGAGTGGGGGGAGTGGGGTGGGAGTGGGGAGGATCAGTGGGGGAGTAGGGAGGGGTGGGGGAGTGGGGAGGAGGAGTGGGGGAGTAGGGAGGGGTGGGGAGTGGGGAGGGTGGGGAGTGGGGAGGGGTGGGGCGGGGAGGGGTGGGGAGAGGGGGAGGTGGGTGGGGGAGGTATTAGGGAACTCAACCAAACTCCAAGAGGGATGTTTCTCCTGTCTTTGGGTGGCGGTGTGGCAAGTGAGGAGGTTGGGAGGTGAAGGTGAGGGGTGAGGGAGGTGAGGGGTGAGGGAGGTGAGGGGTGAGGGAGGTGAGGGAGGATGAGGAGGGTGAGGAGTGGTGGTAAGGAGATGAGGAAGGGTGAAGGGAGATTTAGGTGAGGAGTGGGGGTGAGGGAGGGTGAGGCGGGACACGAAAACACCATTTAACACACGATAACACCACATAACACAGGTTAACACAATATAACACAATAATACTATCCTCAAACTATCCTTTTAAAAATCTACTAACACCTGAAAACACACGGTAACACTCCAAGTCACTCCACAGCATGTGTTAACACCAGATAACACCTCGAAACACCCGACAACACTCGAACACCCTCCTCCACAACACGTGTTAACACCACATAACACTTGGCAACACTTAGGGTTGATGATCTCACTCAAGTGTAAAAAAAAATAATTTCTCTCCTTCCAAGAATAACAGGTGTAATAATTCCAGGTAACAAATGAATTAATTATACAGTTTATGGTGTAATTACGGTCCTTTAACGCCACTTTATGTCTTTCTGGTATGTCTAAATTACCACTAAACACCCTTGTAAGTCATTAAGTGAAACTCCTTAGTCATTAAGTGTTATTATTTGAAAGGTTTACTGTATAAAGTAATTTAAACTAAACTACTGTATATATTATTCCGCCATCTATTGTTATCAAGACGAACTAAAAATTCCCTCATCAGTAAACCACAAAGAGAGGTTACAGTGTTGTCCTCGTAAGGGCTTTAGCGGGCAACAACCAATCAGCTGTCATCTAATTAAGTGTAGTTCTTCAGTAGTACAACAACCTCTTATAACTTACTGTTAAGGAAATTGTAATTCATTTTCCTATCTTCACAACAATACCATAGTTCTACTTTTTCACATAATCATAAAGGTTAAATTCAAGTAGATTCTTCAATAACAACTACGGCAATTACTATTAATATTTACAAAAACTGCTTTATCTAACTTAACTTTACCTTAGTCTTGGCGATAATGGCGTCTGCACTTCACTTGGGACACTTGACTGGACTTTACTGAACACAATCGGCCCTGAAAATGTTAATATCATCATCGTCATTTACAGAAACAGAGAAAAGCCATCAAGCCACCATGTCGCTAATCAATTGTAAACAACAAGTCTGAACATACACAGGAGTATCACGTGACATCAAGACTGCCTCTGATTGGTGAAGCTGGAAACTAACTCCACCCACAGTGACGTAACATCCAATAAGAGTGCAGGAACATCTTTTATGATATACTGTTTACAAATGATAGTTCTCCACGTCGACAATAGATGGCGTGTGTTTGATTTTAAAGGTCTTGTGTATATTTAAACTAATTAATAATCCAATTGTGTTTTAGCGTTAGGTTAGGTTAGGTTAGATAGATAGATAGACAGAAAAGAATAAGCCCCATAGACAGACAGACAGACAGATCGGAAGCTTTATTTCATACATAAAGGCAATATATACCTCTTCACATGTATACTCTCACGTATGCATGTATATATTTCACTCACCAATGTATTTATAATAATAGACCATGTTGATAATGAACCTCAACCATGACAGGTGTAAACAAAGATGGCGTGACAGGTTGACAAATAACTACAGGTGTGTTGACAGGTAATTATAGGTAGGGTGTCAATAATGCCTCCGCTTTCTCTCCCCTGATTATATATCTCTTTTTTTTACAAGGAGATGATGTTTGTGTTGGGGGGGGGGGGTTATAGAGAGGGAGGGGGTGTTATAGAGAGGGAGGGGGTGTGTTATAGAGAGGGAGGGGGGTGTTATAGAGAGAGAGGGGGTGTTATAGAGAGGGAGGTGGGTGTTATAGAGAGGGAGGGGGTGTGTTATAGAGAGGGAGGGGGGTGTTATAGAGAGGGAGGGGGTGTGTTATAGAGAGGGAGGGTGAGGGGGGTGTTAGGGTGTTATAGGGAGGGAGTGGGGGGGTGTTGTTGTTGTTAGCGATTATAGTGGTTGAGACTAAATTATAAAATACAGGTATGATTAATTAGCAACAGGTAGAGGTATCTAATTAGTAGCACCTTGAGTTACCTGTGATGGATAAATACTTAAAA
>CAUDMG010000489.1:1895000-1915000 GCA_958450375.1 Homarus gammarus | reverse complement strand
ACACTGCCTCCTTACCTACCCTCTCTTTTCGTCTTTCTCCTTCCCTTCTCCTCTCCCTTTCCCTCTCCCCTTCCACACTCACTACCTCCCTCTCTTCTCCCTCTCCCCTTCCACACTCCCTCTCCCTCTCTTCGCCCTCTCCCTCTCCCTCTCACACTCCCTCTCCCTCGGTAACTGGTGAATTCAGCTGATGGAAGCAATAAGCACTAAATCTGACGTCAGGGGGGTTTGTTTTCCTTCAATACTGTCACGATGGACGACTATCCATCTATCTATCTATATATCCATCTATCTATCAACGCCTGGAGGGGGATGGGGTGGTAAAATGGTTGGTGAGGTGTGAGGTATGAGTGGGTGAGGTGTGAGGTATGAGGGGTGAGGTGTGAGGTAGGAGGGGTGAGGTGTGAGGTAGGAGGGGTGAGGTGTGAGGTAGGAGGGGTGAGGTGTGAGGTAGGAGGGGTGTGGTGTGAGGTAGGAGGTGTGAGGTAGGAGGGGTGAGGTGTGAGGTAGGAGGGGTGAGGTGTGAGGTCGGAAAGGCGTGGCAGAGTATAGTCCATCTTCAAGAAAAATAGTAGAAATTGAGTTATATTTTGTCGATGGTCCCCTAGCGTGTGCGTGTGTGTGTGTGTGTGTGTGTGTGTGTGTGTGTGTGTGTGTGTGTGTGTGTGTGTGTGTGACGGGGTGAGAGATAGAGAGATAAAAGTGAAAAACTGAGAGATAACTAGAGAAAGTAAGAAAGGAATAGAAAAAATAAAGCCATAAAAAAGAATTGTTTAGTGATGTTCGTGGTATTTTCCCAACAGTGTCTCTGGGTTCTTCTGTTCCGGGTTTTTTTCTAAGTTCCATCTATAAGTGTCTCATGTTCCCCTGGATCTTTCTGAGTGTCTCCGGGTTTTCCTGAGTGTCTTCTGAGACCTCCTGATTGTCTTCTGGGTCCTCCTGATTCCTCCTGAGTGTCTCCGGGTCCTTCTTATTCCTCCTGGGTCCTCCTGGATCCTCCTGGGCCCTCCTGGGTCCTGGAGAGAGAGTGTGTGGGTTCTCTCGGGCACAAGATCCACCAACATCCAATCGTCCGGCGGTCGAGACGCTTTCAAGATCACCCAAGGAGATGATGCGTCCGGTATGAGGCGCTGCTGGTGTTGACGGTCTGCTGGTGTTGACGGACTGCTGGTGTTGACTGGTGTTAAACGGTTTCTTGTTTTGAAGGTATATCACATAAGAGAGAGAGAGAGAGAGAGAGAGAGAGAGAGAGAGAGAGAGAGAGAGACACACTTCTTCGAATATATTTACCCTCTACTTCAGCACTTAACCCCCTCCCCTGTTCCATTCCCCTATACCTTACCCAGCTATCATA
The DNA here is from genome assembly GCA_958450375.1 of Homarus gammarus. Classification (NCBI taxonomy): domain Eukaryota; kingdom Metazoa; phylum Arthropoda; class Malacostraca; order Decapoda; family Nephropidae; genus Homarus; species Homarus gammarus. The sequence goes on along the minus strand of CAUDMG010000489.1, from coordinate 1,913,646 downwards.
CCCTCTCCCCTTCCCCCCTCTCCTTCCCCCTCCCATCTCCCTTCCCACCTAGCAACTTTTCTCTCTCTCTCTCTCTCTCTCGCGGTCAAAGTTGAGGCATTTGTCTGACGGTTACTTGCGAGACACTGCTGAACTGCTGAACTGCTGAATAGTCAAACATTAGGGTAAACTTTGTGAACGATACAGCACCAGAGTTCGGTCGTACTAACTGAAACAATTGGCGCACGATGACCAAAGTTTTAAGGCCGTAAGAAATGGAATGTAGGAAAAGTATTACAGGATGGTGTAAAAGTTTATGATCTGTACAAGGTAACAGTAGACGGGAGAGTGACCCCAGAGGAAGATTTTGTAAAGTGGTGGCTGTATCGGGTTGTATTCTGTATAATATAAGGGTGGTTGTATCGAGTTGTATTCTGTCTAAGAGTGACTGTACCGGGCTGTATCCTGTATAAGAGTGACTGTACCGGGCTGTATTCTGTATAAGAGTGACTGTACCGGGCTGTATTTTTGACACAATATTCCACTAAATAACACGAATTATTTTCCATTCATAAGAGACGCTATAAAACACCTTCAGGGAAAAATAATGGAAAAACAAAATAATTTTCACACATATAATACGTTAGCCATTAACAAAATCCTTTTACAGATTTCAACCAAACAATATCTCTCCCCTAATGCAATACATACAATTACAGATATTAAATCAAATTAAAATACTTATGCAATACGTCCTCACATATATTCACTATAGCAATAATTATTTACAAAGATTTCAACATCCGATTAATTGCAAAATGATAAAAACTAAAGAAAAAACTAAAGAAAATAAAATCATAGTCAACATCTCGTCTCCATCCCCTTTCTTACCCAATTGATCCTTGGGGCAGTAAATTCTAGGTAAGGTATCAGATAAAGCAAGACTAATTCCCACACATACATCACACGAAGTACTAATTCCCACTGGGGTCGAGCACTTACGAGGATCCCTACCGCCCTCCCCTGCTGCCCTTCCCCTCCCCTGCTGCCCTTCCCCTCCCCTGCTGCCTCCCCCTACCCTCCCCCCCCTGTAGGCCATCTGCTCCTAACCCCACCAATTAGTCCATGATGATTATGGTGTTCAAATATTGACTTAACATCAGACCGTCTGGGGGCATAGTGCTGTTGGTCTAGGTGGGGAGGGGAGAGGAGGGAAGGGAAGGGGAGGGGAGGGGAGGGGAGGGGAATGGAGGGGAAAGCAGAGGAGGGTAGGGAAGGAAGGAAGGAAGGAAAGAAGGAAGGAAGGAAGGAAAGAAGGAAGGAAGGAAGAGGGGAAGGAGGGAGGAATTCGAAGCGTGTTTCACTGATTCGAAGCTGGAATGGGTTAATGGCTCGAATTATTCATTGGGGAGAGAAGAGAAGGTTGGATGTTGGCTCAAAGGAGGAGAACGGAGGCTTAAGGGAGAGAGAGAGAGGGAGAGTTTAGAGGGGGAGAGATTTGGGTAGAGAGAGGGAGAGTTTAGAGAGGGAGAGATTTGGGTAGAGAGAGAGGGAGAGTTTAGAGGGGGAGAGATTAGAGAGGGAGAGATTTGGGTAGAGAGAGAGGGGGAGTTTAGGGTAGAGAGAGGGAGAGTTTAGGGTAAAGAGAGGGAGAGTTTAGAGGGGGAGAGATTAGAGAGGGAAAGATTTGGGTAGAGAGAGAGGGAGAGTTTTGGGTAGAGAGAGGGAGAGCTTAGAGAGGGAGAGATTTGGGTAGAGAGAGAGGGAGAGATTAGAGAGGGAGAGATTTGGGTAGAGAGAGGGAGAGTTTAGAGAGGGAGAGATTTGGCTAGAGAGAGGGAGAGTTCAGAGTAGAGAGAGAAAGACTTAAAGTAGAGAAGAAGTGACGTAACAGCGGCCATATTGGATGTTTATAAATACGAGAATCATATTTACTTCGTCTATTACATTTCAATATGGCTTACTAATTCCTCCTCTCTCTCACACATATTTCACAGGTTGAATCATTGAAAACGAGTAATTACCTTCCTTTAACATTTATATAAGAAGGAATAAGTAAATAGACAATAACGAAGAATAAATAGAAAAATAACAAATATACAAACAGATGGTGATAACTTCTAGGAGACTGGGACCAAAACACCCTCACTTGGCATTAATCTTCCCTCGTCGATGTTCTTTTGTTTTTCTACTTCCCATAAGAGGGTTAGTAACGTATTGTCAACCCCCTTTTTAACAGAGAGATTATGACCCACGAGAGATTATGACCCACGAGAGATTATGACCCATGAGAGATTATGACCCACGAGAGATTATGACCCACGAGAGATTATGACCCATGAGAGATTATGATCCACGAGAGATTATGACCCACGAGAGATTATGACCCACGAGACATTATGACCCACGAGAGATTATGACCCACGAGAGATTATGACCCACGAGAGATTATGACCCACGAGAGATTATGACCCACGAGACATTATGACCCACGAGATATTATGACCCACGAGACATTATGACCCACGAGAGATTATGACCCACGAGAGATTATGACCCACGAGAGATTATGACCCACGAGAGATTATGACCCACGAGAGATTATGACCCACGAGAGATTATGACCCACGAGAGATTATTACCCACGAGAGATTATGACCCACGAGAGATTATGACCCACGAGAGATGAGTTTGTAAGTGTTTGTTATCTTGTGTTATCGTCTCATGTAAACAGTGGTGTTTTTTTTTCATTACATTATGGAGATAAGAGTGTATTAATACCCTTATATAACCTAACCTAACCTAACCTAACCAAGAATTAATTCACTCCATAAAAACAACAACAATTTGGAAGTCCTCAAACAACAACAACAACCACAACAACACCATAGCCACATTAAAAACAACAATCACAACAAACAACAACCACAACAACAATCGCAACAAAAACAACAACAATTACAACAAAAACAACAACAACTACGGTACTCAAACTTCCTAAATGAATATAACTTTTAATCTTAATACTAAAAAAAAACAAATAAATACGTCACGCTTAAGCATAGCAAAGTACAATAACAGGATGATATTTTGGAGGGAGGGGGGATAGAGGAGAGGAGGGGGGGGGGCAAGGGGAGGGGCGAGACGGGGAGATGGAGAGGGGCGAAGGGGGAGAAACAAGGGGGTGAGTGGAGGGCGAGAGGGGGGGCGAGAGAGAAAGTGGGGGGTGAGAGGGGGGGAGGTGAGAGAGGGGGTGAGAGAAGACACCATTAACGTCACGAGTCAGGTGCACCACTATGCAGTAATGGGTAAAGTTTACCTAAAGACAGTCTGCATATAGTGTGTGTTGCTTCGTCTGGGTTGAGTTACCTGCGTCTTGGGGGGGGAGGGATATATCCGGGTTATTCTAAAGTTTTGGTGAGGTTATGACTGTAAGACTGTCTGACTGTAAGACTGTCTGACTGTATGACTGTCTGACTGTAAGACTGTCTGACTGTAAGACTGTCTGACTGTAAGACTGTCTGACTGTAAGACTGTCTGACTGTATGACTGTCTGTGTGTTAGTGATATGATTTATGGTTATAATGAAAGTAAGAGACTGGGATGGATGAGTGATATGTTTTCCTCCTTATACTTTCCTCCCTGATACTCTACTTCCTCCCTAATACTTTTCCTCCCTGATACTCTTCCTTCCTTATATTCTTCTCCCTTATACTCTTCCTCCCTTATACTCTTCTCCCTTATACTCTTCCTCCCTCATACTCTCCTCCCTTATACTCTACTCCCTTATACTCTCCTCCCTTATACTCTCCTCCCTTATACTCTTCCTCCCTTATACTCTCCTCCCTCATACTCTCCTCCCTTATACTCTCCTCCCTTATACTCTCCTCCCTTATACTCTCCTCCCTTATACTCTTCTCCCTCATACTCTCCTCCTTGATACCTTGGAAGTAAACAAACATGATGATAGTAATCTGGTAATGTTATTTCTCCCTCCCTCCCTCCCTACCCTCCCCCCCCCCACCTAACCCAATCACAAAATTTTCCCTCCCTCCCTCCCCCCCCACTCCCCCCCCACTTAGCCTCTCTCCTACATGTAATCCAATTCTTACTCCATCCTCCTCCTCCTACTACTCCTCCTACTCTCTTCCTCACCACAGTAAACATTTGTGAAGATATTTCGGTTATCTGACTAAAGAATAATGCCGGTGTGTGTGTGTGTGTGTGTGTGTGTGTGTGTGTGTGTGTGTGTGTGTCTGTGTGTCTGTTTTATTTTATATTTATTGTGCACTGTGGCATAATGCTAGATAGATAGATAGATAGATAGATAGACAGATAGATAGATTACACCCCCCCCCCTCCCCGGAACTTCACCACATTAATCCCAGCCAATGTGACGTAACGGCAGCCATGTTTGTTTACAAGAGAAGGTCGCCGGGCTAAAAACATTTTAATTCGCCAATCTCTCATCTCTCATCTCTCATCTCTCCACTGTTTACTCTCGATCTCTCATTTTCCTCGAGATATTTAACGAAGCGAGAGAGATAACCCCCTTCCCCCTCCTTTTCCCCCCGTCTCCTTCCCCCATTCCCCTCCTCACCATCTTCCCACCCCTTCACCCTCACCTCCCCCTCCCCCTCCCTTCCTGCCTCCCTCCCTCCCCCACCCTCACCTCCCCCTCCCCCTCCCTTCCTGCCTCCCTCCCTCCCCCACCCTCACCTCCCCCTCCCCCTCCCTTCCTGCCTCTCTCCCTCCCTCTGAGTTTGTTTATGTTAAGAAGGTCAAAAATTTATGGTTTTGTTTCGATGTTTTAGGAATAAATTATTGACCCAAAATCAAGTGTATTTATTGAGGAGTTATTATATAAAGTAATTATATGGAGGGAGGGAGGGAGGGAGGGAGGGAGGGAGGGAGGGAGGAAAGGAATGAGAGGGAGGTTAAAGGTAGGAAAGGAGGAAGGGAAGTAGGAGGAAGAAAAAAGGGGAAGGAGGAGGAAAGGAGGGAAGGAAGTAGGAAGGAGGGAAGAAAGTAGGAAGAAGGAAGGAAGGAAGTCGGAAGGAGGGAAGGAAGTCGGAAGGAAGTCGGAAGGAGGGAAGGAAGTCGGAAGGAAGTCGGAAGGAGGGAAGGAAGTAGGAAGGAGGGAAGGAAGTAGGAAGGAGGGAAGGAAGTAGGAAGAAGGAGGAGGGAGGAGGGAGAAAAGCTGGAAGGACTTCCACTGTCATCTCCTGTCTGGCAATGACGTACTTCCCTAGTTATAATTAACTCACCGGGCCGGTAGAGAGAGAGAGAGAGAGAGAGAGAGAGAGAGAGAGAGAGAGAGAGAGAGAGAGAGAGAGAGCCAACCCTCACTACACCTCAACAACTCTCAGACCGTCTTTAATTAACGATTAGAAGAGGTTAGCGTCTCCCAGGCTGCCCCCCCTCTCACCCACACTGAAGACCACTTGCCTACCTTATAGTGCCTGACACTCGCTATGGGGCTATAGGATACGATTATACAGTAGGCTAGGAGTACAGGTAGAGGTGTAGGATAGGGTTACAGGCTAGGATTAAATACAGGGGTACAGGTTAGGAGTATACAGTAGGTCACTCCCCATCCCTAGGCCTGATTCCCCCTCATCCCGGCCTACCTCCCCCTCATCCCGGCCTACCTCCCCCTCATCCCGGCCTACCTACCCCCTCATCCCGGCCTACCTCCCCCTCATCCCGGCCAGCCATACATCACGACGGTGTTAAGGCATTAAGACAACTCAATTATGGTGAAAGTTAATAATGTTCCTACCTCTCCCCCCCCCCTCCTCCTCCCCCTTCTCTTCCCCCCGTCCTCCTCCTCCTCCCCCCTCTCCTCATCTTCCTCCTCCTCCTCCTCCTTTCCTCTATATTTTTCTTCCTATTCCTCCCCCTCGCTTTTTTCTCCCGATATAATCCCCCCTATCAACCCTCCTCCCCCTTCTTCTCCCTCACCTACCCTCCCCCTCACTTACCCCTCCCCTTCACCTCCCCCTTCTCCCCCCTTCACCTCCCCCTTCAACCCCCTTCACCTCCCCTCTTCACCTCCCCCTTCACCTCCCCCCTCCCCCCCCCAATAATTAATTAACTAGCGCTGAAATATATTTAGGTAAAATTTTCTCTTAATCAACTATTTTTTTTCCCTGACACGAGATAATGGCGACCAGGGCTTAGGGAGGGGAAGGGAGAAGGAGGGAGAGGAAGGGAGAAGAAGGGAGAGGAAGGGAGGAGGGAGAGGACGGGAGGAGGAGGGAGAGGAAGGGAGGAGGAGGGAGAGGACGGGAGGAGGAGGGAGAGGATGGGAGGAGGAGGGAGAGGAAGGGAGGAGGAGGGAGAGGAAGGGAGGAGGAGGGAGAGGATGGGAGGAGGGAGAGGAAGGGAGGAGGAGGGAGAGGAAGGGAGGAGGAGGGAGAGGAAGGGAGGAGGAGGGAGAGGAAGGGAGAAGGGGGAGAGGAAGGGAGAAGGAGGGAATAAGGGAGGGGGGATATTGAGATGGGAAGGGAGGGAGAATGAGAAGGATGGAGAGTAAGGGAGAGAAGGGGTAAATAAAGATGGATAAGGCGGGAGGGAGGATGGAGGAGGGATATTGAGATGAGAGGAAAAGAAGAAGGGAAAAGACGAAGGGGAGGAAGAGTAAGATAGAACTAAAGAAAGAAGAAGGGAGAAGGAGAAAGGGAGGGAGGGGTGGTAGGTGGAGGGAAGGTGGAGGGTTGGCGGGTGGATGGAGGGAGTGTTGGATGGAAGATGGTGGAGGGGGTGGGTGGAGGGGGAGGGGGGGCGGGGGAAGTGGTTTATCCTTAATGAAGATAAATTAGCGAAGGTATTTTACGAATATCGCAGGTGTAAATGAGCTGCAAATTTCACCCTCCATTATTCTTGATTATCTAAATATTTATTATATATCAATCTGAGAGCTCGTTATCTAGACACACACACACACACACACACACACACACACACACACACACACACACACCACACACACACACACACACACCCACACACTTTTCTCCTCCACCACTCATCACCTTCACGCACTTTAGGACGAGAGCTACCAGGGTCTGTCCTTTCCACCATCCCATCACCCGACGGAAGAGCACCCACAGGAGCACACCGAGGGGGACGACAGCTCCGACAGAAGGAGGTAAGCAAGTGGGGAAGGTGATAACACGGGGTCGTTTATCTTGCGGGGTGATGGTGGTCAGAGGATTGAGTCTTTGTTATTGTTCTTTAAGCTGTGTTGAGGAGAGAGAAAGAGAGAGAGAGAGAGAGAGAGAGAGAGAGAGAGAGGTGTCATGGTGTACTCTGAACCACTCTAAACGAACAGGACTCCACACCCTTGTACTCTAGAACATTTTAAGCTGTTCCAGAGTACTGTAGCGTCACTTCACACACACTTAGTACTCACTCTGAAAACTGTATCGTGTTCATTTGGTGTGAAATTAAGCTCCTCCTTCGCGGTACTCAAATAACAACCGTGAAATTTGAATATTATCCTGGGCCATGTTCAGAGGTAGGGGGGGGGGGGGTGCGTCTCTCTGTTGAACACGAGGGCCATGTATACTGTAAAAGAGGGCCATGTATGTTGTGAGAAGGCCATGTATACTGTAAAAGAGGGCCATGTATGTTGTGAGAAGGCCATGTATACTGTAAATAGCCATGTGTACTGTAAGAGAAGGTTATGTATACTGAACTCGAGGGGCCATGTATACTGAACACGAGGGCCAGGTATACTTTCTGTCTGTCTGTCTGTCTGTCTTTCTGTCTGTCTGTCTGTCTTTTACAGCGTCTTCCCTTCTTCCTGGGGCGTAATCCAATTGTTTTCTTCGGTTCGATTTCTTGTCATTGGTATCTAGGTCTCTCTCTCTCTCTCTCTCTCCCTCTCCCTCTACGCCACGTTCCCTTTCTCTCCCAAACTCTCCCATCCTCTTCCATCCTCTCCCTCCCACTCCCTCCGTCTCCCATCCCTCTCCCTCCCTCTCCCTCCCACTCCATCCCTCTCCCAAACTCTCACTCCAACACGTCACTTACCTGTCAATTTACTCTCCTAAATTTCTTTTCAAATGTCATTTATGCGCCCTCAGAGTTCAGACTGAGACCGCTTCTCTCTCTCTCTCTCTCTCTCTCTCTCTCTCTCTCTCTCTCTCTCTCTCTCTCTCTCTCTCTCTTTCTTTCTCTCTCTCTCTCTCTCTCTCTCTCTCTCTCTCTCTCTCTCTCTCTCTCTCTCTCTTTGGTCCCATAAACCTGTATTTTCTTACCTTTTCTCTTTCTCTCTCCCTTTATCCGCCATCTTTCCAACTCCCTCTTACTCTCACCTGTTTTCTCTCTCTTTGTCGTTCTCTCAATGCCTCTCTTTCTCACTCTCTCTCTCACACACACACACACACACACACCTCTCACTCTCTCTCCATCTGCTTGAGGAACATACTGCCAAAGGTACTTTTTCCTAACCTTAATCTAGCTGTTGCAACATCTTGTAATCTAGTGATCTTGTTACTTGCTAAACAAAACTAAATGTAAAGTGTGTGGCCATACATATGGCCACACACTTGAACACTACATCCTCGACTGTGTGAAGATAGAACCTTTTAGGGACAGGTCCAAGCACACTGTGTGTGAAATGGCACAACACTTCATCTCTAATGGCAAGATAGCCGACATATTAAGATTGTATCCACTTTTTTGCACTTAGTATCTATGTCAGTTCTCATGTACAGAACCAAATACGCAATGTGCTTGAATACCTCCCACGTAAATGTGAATAACAAAGTGTGAGGCCAGACACACTGCCTCACACGCCTGTTCTCACGCATTTGTGAATAAGTTACCCTTTATGTATAGAACTAAACAAATAATGTAAATGAAATACTGTGTAACTTTCAGTGCCATAATATCCTGACAACCGGGGTTAATTATTATGACCCTTTGTAAACCCTACTCTGTAATCCTTTTGCGCTACCGCTCACAGGATGAGTGTGGGGTGCACAATAAAGTAGCCGCTGCAAGCGGCAAAATCAAAATCAATCACTCTCTCTCCCTCACACACACCCCTCCGTCTCTCTCACTCCCCCACTCCCCCCCTCTCACCCCCCTCTCTCAACACTTCATTTCAGACTAGATCACCAAACAGCCCTTGAGAATGAGAATAATGATGGCCTCTGAAACCTAACCTAACCTATCCTATCCTAGCCTAACCTAACCTAACCTATCCTATCCTAACCTAACCTATCCTATCCTAACCTAACCTTTTCTACTCTTCATTATAAGGAAACTTGTTCACCTGTCACACACCAATTCAGAATCCCCTAAAATCACATTAAATAGAATTCTAACTGGGATTGTAGAGTTCTTTTGTTTCTCTTGATTTAATATTTAATTTGACTTTTGTTTTTACTGAAGGTTCTTATGAGGCTTTTACAGCTTGAAATAAATTGAAATGTGAATTGTCTTTTGAGTTAATTTTGTTTATTATTATTATTATTATTATTATTATTACTATTATTATTATTGTTGCTGTTGTTGTCGTCATTATTATCATTATTAGTATTGTTATTCTTGTTGTTGTTATTATTATTATTATTATTATTATTATTATTATTATTATTAAATTTACAATACCACAGTTGATAATTTATGGACACAATACTAATACGCTTTTCATTACCAATAAAACACAATTATTTTTCTCTATCAAATAATCAAGCAGAGTCAAAGTAGATTATTTATTTTATTATTGGCACATTTACCTAATTACTTCTGACAAGGTGGGAGACAGGTGACGGTAATTGACTTAAAAAGCAAATCTATTTTACCTGTCTAAAGAACAGCTATTTTCACTTTCAGTTCATAATAAAATAAAATAAAATCGTACTTGATATAAAAAGGACAATGGATCACCTGAAGAATCTCATCCCTCCCCCCAGCTTATTTCACCTGAAGATTAACCACCTTAATGTTATTTTGAGGGGTTGGGTTGGGTTGGGTTGGGTTGGGTTGGGTTGGGTTGGGTTGGGTTGGGTTGGGTTAGGATAGGTTAGGTTAGGTTGGGTTGGGTTGGGTTAGGATAGGTTAGGTTAGGATAGTGTTAGGATAGGTTAACAATCATATACACCTGCGGTCAAAATTCCCTGAACACTTGACAGCACCTGGCATATCTACCTGTGGATCATATAATAATACATTCAACCACAGGTAAGAGTAAATTGACCTTTATACTTTACAGACATAATGAATACCTGAGGAGATTATTTCATTCGTCATTAAAGATTTAACTAATAGAATTGTTATTATTTTATTCATAAAGTATTTCGGGAGTTTTTCAATTCAGAGGCAAAAAGAAAACCTTAATTTATTACCCTGTGTCTACCTTCATCTGTTATCTGTAAAATATAAACAAGAAAATGATGATAATGATAATAAAAACAATAATAATAATAACAATAACATTGGTACCTGAATAATAATATTTCTCTAACACAATCCAGATAATTACACGTATTTTATGTCTATTCACGTAAATATAAACAGGTAATTACACGTATTTTATGTCTTTCCACGTATTATGTATGATATCCACACGTATTTACCCTTCACGAGGCAAACGAGACAGAATTAAACCATCGGCATTTTTTTTTCAACTACCAAGACAATTACGTTCCTCCTCAATTCATTCCGGAAATAATAAAAAAAAATAAAAAAAAATAATAGTTCCTCCTCAATTCACTCCGGAAATAATAAAAAAAAAGTAAAAAAAAATAATCGTTCCTCCTCAATTCACTCCGGAAATAATAAAACAAAAAAATGAAAACAAAAATAAAATTATTCAACAACTGGAGCCATTTTCATCCCTCGCACCAATTCGTAATTTATCGATATTATTGGCCAAGGTAACTCCGGCCAGCTGGTGCACTCCCGCTTGGCCGCCGTCAGCAGCTCTTTCATAATGCAAGTGTGATTATTGGTCGGGAAAATGTATGCTGTGAGGGGGGTGGGGGTGGTGGGGGTGGGGGGTGGGGGGGGGTGGGGGGGTGGGGTGGGGGGGCTACAGGTGGAGGAGGAAGAAGGACTGAGAGATGCTGTGTTTGTGTTTTGATGCGTGTCTTGTGACGGAAGAGGAGGAGGAGGAGGAGGAGGAGGAGGAGGAGGAGAAAGAGGTAAAGATAGAGGGGAAGCTAGAAGGGGGGAAGAGAGGGAGGAAGATGAGGAGGAAGAAGAGGAAGAGGAGGAAGAAGAGGAAGATAGGGGAGGAAGTGTTCTCACGTAAGGTCCCGGGGTACGTGTGAAAAATGTGAAGGTATGTGTTTATATTTTGGCTGCCTGTGAGAGAGAGAGAGAGAGAGAGAGAGAGAGAGAGAGAGAGAGAGAGAGAGAGAGAGAGAGAGAGAGAGAGAGAGAGAGAGAGAGAGAGAGAGAGAGAGAGAGAGAGAGAGATCAGTTCTCATTCCTTGTTTACTAATATCAACAGTAAATTGAATGCTGTAAAATATATACAGTGAGTGTATATATTTTTTCAACTCAATAAATTCATTTCAGTGTCCGCCCACAGGAAGAGAGGGCGTATGTGACGTGCCTGAGAGACTGGCTTGGTGAAACAGTGCATCAGACAGACTGGCTTGGTGAAACAGTGCATAGGGCAGACTGGCTTGGTGAAACAGTGCATGGGGCAGACTGGCTTGAGAAAAATCCCAGGCAGTAGATATAAACAAGCAATCACACTCATTTTAGGCCTATTTACGTGTTAGGTATGATATCCACACGTATTTTAGGTCTATTCATGTATTAGTTATGATATCCACAAGTATTTTAGACCTATTCACGTATTAAGTATATCCACACGTCTTTTGAGGACTAACAACGGCTATCTTGATATCATTCTAAGTCGTGTTTCATCAATGTTTACAGTATTTTAAGATAATGTTTCGTGTTGTAAAATGTTGCGAATTTTTTGGGGGGTTCTGTTGGTCCGATAGAATGACGAGAATGTTGAATAAGTGATGGGTGTTATGTGACGGTTGTAATTGGTGTGTGTGTGTGTGTGTGTGTGTGTGTGTGGAATAAAATTGCTTATCACTCAATATCATCAAGTGCTTAACAACATAGGTTAGGTTAGGTTTAATCCACTAAAATAACCTATGGGTGTCTAATCTTCACGTAATCCAAGAATTTAACCTAGATGATCACTCTGCCCTAAACCATGAGGTGATATGTCTGGATGAGAAGAAGAAAAGGGAATCAAATCTAGTGGCCAATTAAGGGGCTCAGGGAAAGACCCGAGCCTGGATGACGCCGCCCACTGCCAACGAAGACCTGCCTGACGGGAATACCAAGTGCTTCCTCCTGCCGCTTGTCTGCTGCTGCTGCTATTTTTACTGCTGTTGGTAATGCTGCTGCCTGCTGCTGCTGCTAACTGTTCTTGCTACTGCTCATGCTACTAATGCTACTATTGCTGTTCCTTTTTCTTTTTCTACTACTACTACTACTACTACTACTACTACTGACTTTTAACTTCCCTTGCATTCTCCTTCTCTCCTTCTATCTCTCCGCAGATTCTACGTGTCCATGTTTTATCTTCCTTCTACCTCTCCTTCCCTCCTTCCCTCCTTCCCTCCTTCCCTACCCCCTTCCTCCTTCCCCCTACCCCTTCCCCTACCTCCCTCCTTCCCTCACATACACCCCAACTCCCCCAATAACACCCCATTCCGTGTTCTTTCTCCCACCCACAGTTAGTAGGAGTTGTCAAGAGTGTTGTCGTGACCTCTTTTAACCTTGATTCAATACTTGTCAATTGCGTTTCTTTGTGGTAAATCTGAAGCAAGGAATGTGTTGTGATGTGTGATGCAGATGGTATTATGGGGTGTTGTGATGTGTGTAGGAATGTGATGTTTTGAGAGAGAGAGAGAGAGAGAGAGAGAGAGAGAGAGAGAGAGAGAGAGAGAGAGAGAGAGAATGATCAACTATTTACAATGCACACACACACACACACACACACAACACATCCCAACACACCCACACACAGTTGGAGAGACAAGAAGAGAGAAGAGGAGAGACACGGGTTGAGTTAATCATAATATTACAACCATCACAACCACACAATTTATATCACCAAAGAGAGAGACACAACAATCCCCCCCCCTCCCCCACCACAAAACCAACATGTTATTTAATGCATCATCTTATACGAAATCTTCCTCGTATTTAAGACAAGAAATTCAACTTAATGAGAGAATAGCGTGTCTCTACGGCTCCTACCAATGTGTGTATTTTTTTTGATTTTTTAATTTTTTTATTTTTATTTTTTTTTTACTTCTCTGTGTGACTAATTATGATCCAGCTTCCAAGATTGTGTTTAATTCTACTAAATTTATCTGAAGGTGTGTGTTCTGTGTTTGTTTTTTGGAGGGGGGGGGTGAGGAGGGGTAAGGGAGGATAGGTTGGTTTAGGGGAGGGGGGAAGAGAGGGAGAGGATATGTACCACCACCTCCACAAACCACCGCAATTAAACTCCCCCTACCTGAACGCCCCTCCTCCCTCCCCCCCCCCCCTCACCACCGAAGAACGTTTATGAAATATTAAGGTGGGGAGAACGGCCGTCATTCAGCCCAGCAAGGTTAAATAATTCACACATTGCCTTGTTATCAGAACCAGTAACAGGACGACCCCCCCCCCCCCCTCCCGTGTGTCATTATGGGGCGACTGCTTAATCGATCTACCAGAGAGAGAGAGAGAGAGAGAGAGAGAGAGAGAGAGAGAGAGAGAGAGAGATTGAAACCGAAACTTCATGGGTTCGAATCTTCTGTGAATCGGGACTTCCAAGGTTCAATACGTCCAAGGGTTCAGTAAATCTTCGGGGGGTTCGAAATTATCAAAGGTTCGAACAGTTCCGAGGTTCAAAACTTACTCGGGTTCAGTTATTCCCAGAGGCGATACTTCCGGGGTTAACATATTATAGGTTAGACATTTCCCAAGTCCGGTAATCCTACAAGTCCAGTAACCCCATAAGTCCGGTAATTCAACAAGTCCGGTAATTAAGCAAATCCGTTAATTCAACAAGTCCGTTAATTCAAGAAATCCGGTAATTCAACAAGTCCGCTAATTCCACGAGTTTGGCAGTTCCATGGCTAGACACAGTGAGCCAGTGGACCACCTGACCTTCACCTCACACCTGTACCACATTATATATAGACACCAGAAAAAATAAATAAATAAAAATCGATGACTTTTGAGTGAGACAGATTTTAAAGCTGACCTTGACACAGTTCTATCCTGGGTGTGTGTGTGTGTGTGTGTGTGTGGAGAGAGAGAGAGAGAGAGAGAGAGAGAGAGAGAGAGAGAGAGAGAGAGAGAGAGAGAGAGAGAGAGAGAGAGAGAGAGAGAGAGAACATACATATTTAAAGAGGCAGAAAAAAAAATCGACCAAAGGAAGACACAGGAAAAAAAAACACAACTCAGACTAAAACTTTGACCAAACATAAAAAAATAAACATAAACTGTGATAAACATTAAATAAAAAAGGGCAAAAACTGGGGAAAAGTGGGGAAAAAAAGACGAAAATGGGAAAAAGGAAAACCAAAAACCATCGGCCTGACAGACCTAAACACTATCTCCCCCAGTAATAAACACACTCAGGGGCGGTGGACGCTGACAGCGATAGTCTCCTGTTGATCCCCTCAAGCGCCACTCTCTTGGCCTTTTTGGCACTCAAGTAGTGTCTGAGGGCCAAGCAGGTGTCTGGGGCCCATATTGGCACCCCAGTGTGTGACTGGGGTCCGTGTTGGCACTACAGTGTGTGTCTGGGGCCCATGTTGGCACTCCAGTGTGTGTCTGGGGCCCGTGTTGGCACTACAGTGTGTGTCTGGGGCCCGTGTTGGCACTCTGGTGTGTGTCTGGGGCCCGTGTTGGCACTCTGGTGTGTGTCTGGGGCCCGGTTGGCAAATGAGTGATCCTGAGGGATGTGTGATGACACTTAAGCATGAGTTTAACAGTGTTGTTGGTGCTTAAGCGCGTGTCCAGTGACACTGTTAGCACTCAAGCCGAACATAGAGACCCTGAATGTGAGTCTGAGAGCCTTGTTGATACTCAAGCGCGAGTTTTGTGACCTTGTTGGCATTCAGGAAGAGTGTGGAGTCCGTGATGGCACTCAAGTAAGGGTGGGGGGGGGGGGCACTGGAGTGGGTGTGGTGATGGGCGGCAAGACTCGGGGTGAGACACAATAGAGATGTGCTGGGTGTGTTGATCCCAGGATGTGCGAGTGAGAGATACTCCACTTATTTTACTGCCCGGTGTTTGTCCTCTGTGTGGGTGGGTGAGAGGTGGGTGAGAGGTGGGTGAGTGAGGGTTGGTGGGGGTGGGTAGGGTGGGCGAGGGTGGGTAAAGAGTGGGTTAGGGTAAGGAGTTTGCGAGGGTAGGTGGGGATGGATGAGGGGTGGGTAAGGAGTGGGTGAGGGTGAGTTAAGGTGGGTAAAGGGTGGGTAGGTGGGAGGATGTCAAGCTAGCAGGCTATCCGGCTGGTGGGTGGACGGGAGGGAAGGTGAGCAAAGGTCAGTGTATCCTGGATGACTGAATGTATGAGTGTGAGAGTGTGGACATGTGGATATGTGGGTGTGTGGATGTGTATGCGGGTGTGGATGTGTGGGTGTGTGGATGTGTATGCGGGTGTGGATGTATGGATGAGTTATGTGGGTAATTCAAGTGTTTTACCCATATCTATCTATCTCAATAATTAATACCGTGACAAATAATTCTTCCCGATTCCCTCAACAATTTTCATTTGTTTCAATAAATTTTAAAATCCCTCCAAATTTCAAAGGTTATTGTGATGAAACGCCAATTACTTTGTTTGGTATTTTACTGCAATGACGCGTTTGGCATGTTTGTGAGTCCCAGTGTGTGTGTGTGTGTAAACATTACCTGCTTTACCTTAAGCATCATTAACGAGACAAATACCTTAATTACACCTTTTTCATCCAGTAAATCATAATAGGCTCGTTGTACACCACTTATACCCTAACATTTAAACAGTACTGAAATTTGGAGGAGAAAATGCTAAATTAATCTTAATTGACAGATGTTTTAAGGGGGAAATTATCATAATATAATAGAATTGGGTTATTGCAGTTAGCCCGCTCCCCGCATTGACGAAATTGTTTATATTTAATAACTTAATAATGCCCGATGGAAATCTGGTAAACGGATTTAATTTAATAATATCTAAAACGAAATGGATAATTAACATCTTACGGCTGTGTGTTTAAGACTTAACACTCCATTTAACAAAGCCCCGCCTCACTGATGACGAAGCCGAGGAAGAGACGGGTGAGCGTAGTGACAGGCGAACAAGTACTCCAGTCTTACCAAGGAATTACGCTATTATTACGGTAAGTTTACCTCAGATTGGTTAAATTATCATTCTTAATTTGGATATAATTATTTTGGGGTGAATTTATGGCCTAAGTCACGGCGAGTAAAGGGCCAAACACAGCTCATTTAAAGTCCAAGGCACACTACAGTACACCAGCTCGCCGTTCTTATATCTCTCCAATGAAAAGCCCTGAGTACTTACCCGCTAGCTGTTAAACACTCCTGCAACAATGAACCCCCGGTAGAGAGAAGCGGCACCCACGGAATTCAAATTAACTTGATTTAGCTGGGTTAATGGTTCTGCCCTCCTCCTTCCCGCCAAGCGTCTGGTCCCGGACGAACAACCGCTTGGACCACTTCCGCCCGATGAACTAGTCCGTACTCAAATGAACTAAGGTATTATTTCTAAGACTTTTCTTACTTTTATTTATAAAGTGTGTTTTGTTAGATTAATAAAAAGAAGACGTCAGTTTAAAAAAATGAAGTATATCTATTAAATCTATATAAATATGAATTATTTTAACTCATAAATCCGCGCTCGAACTACATACTACATTAAAAAATACATATATACATATCCAAATACACATATAAATACGTATATACACAAATACACATATAAATACGTATATACATGCATACACACATGCAAATACACGCGCATAAAAGCTACAGATTGAATAAACACGAACACAAAAGCTCTGGAGAGTAAATGGATGAACATATTGCAAAAAATTTAAAATTCGGTTATCAGATATTGGTGTATCAAATTGCCTTCCTTTGTGATAGGGAGGCTGTTACCTATTGTGATGTGAGGGCAGGTGGGGAGGTGAGACACGCACACACAAGTATACATAAGCATACACAGACACAACCACACGGATATACGTACACATGCACTTCCCACATGCACACAAATCCACACGTAACTATGGACACACACACAGACACACACACACACACGCACACACACGTAATTCAAGTGTTTTTTGTGGTAATTTATCAAAGCAAAAAGATACATTTCCCGACATATCCTTTTATTACCACCTTCTTGAGTAGAGTTGAAAATCCTGTGTTAATGTTATCAGATAATGACCCTTAATGATGTGTGTGTGTGTGTGTGTGTGTGTGTGTGTTGGGTTATGTTTTTTTCGTTTTATTTCACTATTTTTTTAACTGTTTCTTTTTCTTTGTTATATTTAATTTTATTTCGTCTCTCTCTCTCTCTCTCTCTCTCTCTCTCTCTCTCTCTCTCTCTCTCTCTCTCTCTCTCACCCTCTCTCTCTCTCCCACCCTCTCTCTCTCCCCTCCCCTCCCTCTCTTCTCTCACCCCTCCCTCTCTCCCACCCCTTTCCCCTCTTCCTGTACATCACTGCTTAACTACCACTGCCCTCTTTCCCCTCACCACCTCCCCTCCCATCACTCACCACCCAGGCAAATCACACCAGCTACACCACCCCCCTTCACCACCACACACCACCCCGTACCACCCACACCACACCCACACCACACCCACACCACCCTACACCACACCCACACCACCCTACACCACACCCACACCACCCCATCTCCACACCCCCTTTCCCCATCAACCACGATCCACCACCACCACCACCATCAACCACGACCCACCACCACCACCACCATCAACCACGACCCACCACCACCACCACCATCAACCACGACCACCACCACCATCAACCACGACCCACCACCATCAACCACGGCCCACCAACACCACCACCATCAACCACGACCCACCACCACCACCACCATCAACCACGACCCACCACCACCATCAACCACGACCCACCACCACCACCATCAACCACGACCCACCACCACCACCACCATCAACCACGACCCACCACGGCCCACCACCACCACCACGACCCACCACCACCACGACCCACCACGACCCACCACCACCGCCCATCGTTCCCACATCAGTCATAATCGAGAAGAAAATAGGACTTCCTTCCTCTCACTCTCCCCCTCCCTCCCCCCCACCTTCCCCCCACTCCTACCCTCACACCTCCCCTTGTCTATCCCTCCTCCTCACCCTTTCCCTTCCTCCTACCTTATCATCTTCCCCCTCCCCTTCCTCTCCCTTTCTCACCCTTCTCCCCCCCCCACACACACACAGCACGACAGGTCACGTCATTTTGCTCGCCTCATTACACGTCAATCATCGTACAGGAGATCAAGTGAATTCAGAGGTGACGAAGATAACGTGTTTGGTGACGAGGATAACGTGTTTGGTGACGAGGATGACGTGTTTGGTGACGAGGATGACGTGTTT
>CAUDMG010000489.1:1887500-1890000 GCA_958450375.1 Homarus gammarus | reverse complement strand
AGGTTCCTTTAGGCTCATTCAGGTTTCTCTAGGTTTCTTTAGGGCCCTTTAGGTTCCTTTAGGCTCATTCAGGTTTCTCTAGGTTTCTTTAGGTTCCTTTAAGTCTCATCAGGTCTGGATACAAAACAAATTTCAGACTCCAGTTGGCCTCGTCGTCGCTGTCAACATAATTCATTCAGGTATTGACCAACTCCGGAGTGTGAAGTAAGGTGCAGCGTCGCCACCCTCAGGAGGAAAAAACCCCACAAAAACATTCTTTATTTGATGTTATATTATCCAGTAACAGCCTGAAGAAGTAACTGAAGTACCTGCAGGTGTAGTGTACGATTTACCTGTTCACGGGGGTCTTCCATGACACACTCTAACTCACCTGATCACACCGTAAAATCTTGATCAGTTTACACCAGTCAGTCGTCGATCCAGGTGTGGGGAGGGGAAGGGGGATGCTTGGGGAGAGGAGAGGAAGGGAGGGGAGGGGAGGGGAAGAGAAGGGGAGGTCTATCACTCACACCAGCAGCCAAAGTTATAGGAGGTATCGTGCACACTGCCATGAAATATATATACCTCATCAGTGAACATGACATGGCGGACGTTGTGTTGTGTTGCCTACCTACTCACAAAGAGCTTTAGTCGGTCATGTGTAAAGTCGTCAGTGGAAAGGAAGTGTCTATTGAATCTTGTAAGGGGGGAGGGAAGTGACAAGAAAGTCCACTCTCTCTACACACACACACACACACACACACACACACACACACACACACACACACACACACACACACACACACTAATATTTGTATCGAGTGTTGTGTTGTGTTGTGTTGTGTCATGTCATATTGCCATACCACCATCACCACTATTATTAATTTTATCATCATCACACCACCACAACCACAACACCACAACACCACCACCACAGAACACACGTCTACAAAACCTTTTAAAAATAGTAGTTTTCAGTTTGGCAATTTTTTCTATTGAATTTCGGTCGAGTTTTATTTAGCTGTCAGGTGTATTTAGTTGTCAGGCGTATTTAGCTGTGAGTTTCGTTCAGCTATTAGAAGCGAAGGTTTAGCTGGCCACTTCTGCTCACCTGAGAGACCCACACTATATATATTCTGAGGACATAAAATTCATCTGTTATTGAAATTGCATATATGACTTTTTTCCCCCCGAGAAGTTGGGAAAATGTATTGATAAGATTTAGTTACTATTTTCATTTTTATTTTTTTATGTATATTTTTATAGACGAGAAATTCCATCGTGTTGTATATTCTTTCTTTTTTTTCTTTCAACGTCTCTTTTTTTTCTTGAAAGTTTACGTCTTTTTTCGTCTTTTTTTTTTATCACGTTCACTGTATAAAATTCCTCGTTTAGAAGCGATAAAAACAAAAATATATCCGAACTGCAACGAAATTTATGGCCCGGGCGACTTAGTATATCATGGGGGACAACTGTTAATTTTTTTTATTAATTTTTATTTTTTGAGAATAAATAATTTTTTTTTCTCTAAGGTAAATCGTTACTAATCCAAATACATATTTAACTATTTGATATACATACAAATATATATAAGTACAGATATACATAGATATAAATTATGTATGTATGTATGTATGTTTGTATATATGTATCTCTCTCTCTCTCTCTCTCTCTCTCTCTCTCTCTCTCTCTCTCTCTCCCTCCAACACCACTCATATAAAAAAAAAAGTTCTAAAATAAGATTAAATAAACGTCTCTGTCTGCCTTAAAACTTGATTGCAATTGACTCAGTTTAGACGAGGTGAGGAGAGGAGAGTCAACACACCTGCCACACAACTGCCTTAAGGGGCTCGTATCGGGAACGTTCAAAGGTGCCACCGATACTGTGTTTTGGGGGTGGGTGGGAGTGGGTGGGGTGGAAGGGACCTGTGGGTGAGGGTGGAGTTTTATGTGTGTGTGTGTGTGTGTGTGTCTGTGTGTGTTTGTGTGTGACATTTGTAGTCCATCTATGACTCTATTTTTATTCATTATTTACTATTTCAACCAATTTTACATCTCCTTAAGCTAATTTTCCCCATTTACTCCAAATTTCTGTCCATTTTACACCATTTTCAACCATTCCACGTAACTTTCCACCAATTTTATGTCCGTGAAGGCAATTTTATCCAATACTAAAACTATTTCTCGGTAGCAACAAATATCTCGCCTCTCTCTTGTGAAATGTAAAATGAAAATAAAAAAAAACTAAATAAAAAATGTATGTCAGGCGGTGGTGTGATGTAGAGACTCAGCTGAGAATTTCTATTTACTTCAAACGTCGCAACAAAGGAGCCAGTTTTAGTGCAGCTGATTGGTCCTCGCAGCATGACGTCACGAGATGAATGCCTAGGAACCAATTTTATTTCACCTGATTGGTTCTCACAGCATAAGGTCACCATAGAATGCATGGGATTAAGTTTTAGGGTATTTGATTGGCTTATCTTCCTCAACTTAATATGAATTATTCTTATGGAACCTGACG
>CAUDMG010000489.1:1825000-1885000 GCA_958450375.1 Homarus gammarus | reverse complement strand
TGATACATACATACATACATACATACGTACATACATACATAAGTCAGTGATGAACGTTTTTTCTATTTTCTCTCAAACGTCGACTAAAAAATCCCACTGGAACCGCATATTTTATAAAAGTTACAATCAGGTTAATTACTACAGGTAAAAATATCCTAAGATAAAAAAAATAAACTAAATTAGATAATACTGAAGTAATGTACTGTTATTATGTTGTATTGTTAATATTATAAACATATGATCTACAAAAGAGGTCGTTTATGGGACAATCTACGCCTCTGGGTGGTGTTAAGGTATTGTTTTATTCCCAGGACGAAGTGACGTGTATCGGTACGGGAGAGGAGGGTTAGTTCACATCCACCCAGGAGCTTCTCTAGTGAGTGTTGACGTGTATCGGGAGCTGTACTGACACGGCAAATGAGGAACACTACAGCATGAGTTGACTTCCTGACTCCTATGTGCTATGTGTTATGTGCTATGTGGTAGACAGAGTGAGATCCATAACATACCACATAACCCTACAATGCAGTACAGTTAAGTGAAAAGATAAACAGGATTCGTGTATACAGAGGACTCGAACCCTTCCTACAGGTGTTCCGAAACATTATTTGAAACATGATTCGTGAGTGTGATCCATAATAACATTCCTCTGTGCTTTTGATGAGTATTGGAACTATATATGGCCGAGATATAGTAAAAGTCCAAGTGTATCCTATAAGTGTATTCCACAAGGCACTTCACTCGACCGTCATCACATCCTCAACAGGTGAGTCAATTAGATATATTTTCACCTTTACTTTATAATTAACCTGAAATTTTTTTATGAGGTACTTGATAAATGTTTGAATTTTATAGGTTAAAGATAAAGCTTCAATAAGTTCAACACCTGGATATAGAACTTTGTGAAGGACTTAAGTAATAAAATGGTAGTTATTATTTTTTTCGAACTAAGTTGTCGAGGAAGATGAGTGAACGAAGCTGTCTTTGTATATCATGACAGATAGACAGACAGACAGACAGACAGACAGACACACACATAAACAGATACAACCATAAACACATATACACAGACAGGTATATAGATAGAAAGATAGATAGACAGACACAGCTACATAAACAGACCCACAGACAGATAACAGACACAGACAGATAAACAAACAAAGACAGATAGACAGACACAATTAAATAAACAAACACAAAGATAAACACAGCGACAAAAACAGACATAAACCAAACATAAACAAACACAAACACACTGAAAAACAAACAAAAACACAGACATATACTCACACACACACACACAGGATGAATATAGCCCCACACACACACCAAAATCCTTCAACATTACAATTATTACAAATGTTTGCAATATCTCGCATTATTCGGATTAATGTTTACGCGTGACAACACCGGAAATGTTCCTTTATTGTGAATTATTGTTTATGTACAGACAAACAAACACACGGAGAGGTGAGATTTACAGGCGTGTTTACATGATGATAATGGAAGTAGTTTAGGTCATAGTGTTGTGGTAATGGTTGTTAGTAATCTATTTTAACCTAATTTAACCTAACAATGCGATTTAACCTTATTTAACCTAACATAATGTGACTTAAGCTAATTTAGTGCACCTAACCTAATGGGATTTTGTCTTGTGTTGGGATTTTGTTCAGGTATAATATTCATAATAAAATACAAAGAATTGACGAACTGCAGGAAGCGGGTTGATAATATTACAAAATTCATGAGACTCAATTCTGGAGTACAGGAGCCTCCCCTCCCACCACCACCACTGTACCTGCTGTATTATGCAAGGAGTAAGATGCAACACTGTATTATGTAACGGGGTTGAGAGATAGTACAGTATTTTGTAACGGGGGCGAGAGATAGTACAGTATTTTGTAACGGGGGCGAGAGATAGTACTGTATTTTGTAACGGCGTGAGTGTAGGATTGTATTATGTAACGGGAGATAGATTAATAAATTGATAGATAGATAGAATATATGATAACTTAAGATAAACAAAGTACAAGGCATATTTCTCTCCTAAAATTACTGTATCATTTTGGGTCACACTGTACCTGAGTTATAGTGGACGCTAATATCACCCACAAGGTACTGTATATATCACCCATAAGGGCCAGTGTACATATTGTCACCCTTTTCCTTCTACCCATATTCCTGTCTATCCTTCCTTTCCCTCATTCTCTCTCCCTCAATTCCTTTTATCCTCTTCCTTTCCCCGTTCCCCTTCTCTTCTTCCTTACTCTCTCTCTCTCCCTTTTCTGTCCTTTATTCCTCTTTTCTTCTCTCTCTTCATTTTCTCCCTTACCCACCACCCCCTTTCCTAACCTTTCTCACCCTCATCCACCTTCTTTACCCTCCCTTTCCATCACCCAACCTCACTCACCCATTCACCCACCCTCACTCACCCATTCACCCACCCTCACTCACCCATTCACCCACCCTCACTCACCCATTCACCCACCCTCACCCACCCACTCACCCACCCTCACTCACCCATTCACCCACCCTCACTCACCCACTCACCCACCCTCACTCACCCATTCACCCATCCTCACTCACCCACTCACCCACGTTCAGTCATCCACAGTAAAGTGATGAAAACCAACAGATTGTATAAAGTTTCGTTCCAATAGTTTAAGTGGCACTCAAAGTCTGTCTGTTTGTCTAGCCGATTTATTTTTTGGGGTCGATTTTAGGATTTTTTTCTCGATTTTTTTTTTATACTGGAATATTTTTTTGTGTAACAGATTTTTTTGGGATCGATTTTAGTGGGGGTGTTTTTTTGGGGGGGGGGGGGGGGGGGGGGGTTTTTTTTTTTTGGTACTGTCGACTGTGTTTACTTTCCCCCCCCCCCCCCCCCCCTCCCCCCCCCCCCGCCCCCTTGGTGACTAAAAGCTTGTCTGTTTGTCTGTCTGAATTTTTGTCGTTTTGTGTGTGTGTGTGTGTGTGTGTGTGTGTGTGTGTGTGTGTGTGTGTGTCAATGATTCATGGTAGATAGATGATAAGAATAAAAATGAAAGTAACGCCAGAAAAGTCGACGAAAAATAATGACATAGAAAGCACAGAGAGAAAGTAACTCAAGAGAAAGTACAGATAAAGTAATGAAAGAGAAAGTACATGGAGAGTAAAGAGAGAAAGTATTGAGAGAGAAAACACAGCAAAAATAACGAAAGAAAGCATAACAAAAAAGTAAAAACACGTATAAAAGAGAAAGTAATGAGAAAGAGAGAGAAAGCCAAGAGAAAGGCTATAAATATTTCTCTTCGATTTCAATTACCTGCGAGGTATTAATTTAAGCCCGTTACCTCTCTCTTATCCCAGGTGAGTTATATTTGGCAGGTGACCCCCCCCCCCCACACACACACACCTTGTCATCACAATAATAACTTCACTGCTGCTGCCTGTATGATGTAGCCTACTTGGTCTACATAAAGGTCCTTTGGGCGAATTCATTTTAGAAATTTGATTTGTAATAACGCAAACACGTACACATACATACATACATACATACATGTATACATACATAATAATGGTTGCCCTTCGTGTAACGAGGATGGCCGGTGTAGAAGCTGTCGCCAACACAACAACCACATCCTAAGTTAACGAGCTGCATGACCCAGTGTCAAGGAATAGTCCGAGAAGACCGGACAACTCGCCAACTGCACTGGCTAACCATTACCCCGGAACACGATCCGCAATCGATTAACATCCAGGTCCCCAATTACTGCTGGGTAGACAGAGGCAAATGGCGTAAAGAAACTAGCCCATAGTTTTACCCTACCCGGGGATCGAACCCCGGTCCATTCGCTTGCGAGGCGAGCATGCTGACAATTACACTACACCTCAGACCATCACATATTCATGACCTCAGCATCCAGCATTACCTAGATGATCATTTCCTACATCAGGTGAGATGGGGAGTGAATGCCTGGGCGTCTCAGGTGTACAGCTGCTCCTTGGGAACTCATTAAGCTGTGTTACCTGGCGAAGATGGGCTGTGTGTGGGGGGGAAGGGAGGGGGAGTAATGATGGTGGTAATGTCTCCTTGTGTGTTATCAGGGGGAGGGGGTAAGGAGGGGGTTCTGGGAGAGAGAGAGAGAGAGTGTGTGTGTGAGGGTATGTTGAGGGAGGGGAGAATTGTGTGTGTGTGTGTGTGTACATAGCGACCAGAACAATCTCTTCTTTGCGTGTTAATATTTTTCCTCTCCTCGTAAATATTTAATTGAATGTCATATTCTGAGCTAAATATATATATCTTTAGTATGTTCGTATACATATGTGTGTGTGTGTGTGTGTGAACCTTTACGTACATAGACACACATGTATGTTCGTGTACGTGTACGTAAACCAGTAGAATATACTCTATTTTTTGTCCGTTGATGTCTTGTCATTAGGAATATTTACTGAATGATCCAAGTCCTTTTATGTTATATTATGTACCGTACGTGAATAGACGAACCTTCCACGTACAGTACATATAAAATCACGTACGTTTACACCGACACCAAAACAAACTCTTTTTCTTATGCCAAATTTTCTTATTTTTCTTCCTGGTAAATATATAATGGAAGGTCTTGTCGTGGGCCAGATGTCATTCAGACCAGTTTCCTCAGTTAAATGCTCAATAGGGACTCTCCTAGGTGACGGGGCGGGGCGGGAGACGGGGCGGGGCGGGGTGGGGCGGGGAAGGGGAGACGGGGAATGGGGAGAGGGGAATGAGGAGAGGGTGATGGGAGGGGAAGGGGGAGGGGAGAAAGAGAGGGGGGGGGGATTACGGGTATATTTTCTTCAGTTCTCGTCAGGTGAAAGAAGAAAGAAAGGAAGGAAGGAAGGAAGGAAGGAAGAAAATTTTAACCATCAATTCATTAATATTATCCACATATTTATTCACCATTTCCCTTCATTTAATCCTTCATTCATCCCAGTTTTTCATTCCTCAACATTATTCACCGATTCATTCCTTCAATTTATTTCAGTTATTCAATCAACCAAATTATTCTTGCCTCAGAGAATATGTTTAGAATTTTATATATCGTGATTTTAGTCTTTATTGTCCCTGGAGAATTTGACCTTGTTTGACCTTTGAATATAATCATGCTAGACAGACAGACAGACCGACAGACGGATATGTAGGTAGGTAGACAGATAGGTAGTTGGACAGAGTTATAGATAGATAGATAGATGGATAGATAGAGGTAGACAGATAAAGAGACGGGAAGAAATTAAGAGGAATAGAGAGAATGATAGAAAGAGAGGAAGAGACAGACAGAAAGACTCACTCACTCACTCACTCACTCACTCTCCCCTCACTCACTCACTCACTCACTCACTCTCCCCTCACTCACTCACTCACCCCTCACTCTCTCACTCACCCTCCCCTCACTCACTCACTCACCCTCCCCTCACTCACTCACTCACCCTCCCCTCACTCACTCACCCTCCCCTTACTCACTCACTCACTCACTCATTCACTCACTCACCCTCCCCTCACTCACTCACTCACTCTTTCTCTCCCAAATGACCTCAAAAATTTCTGTCATTTGCTCTTTTCGTCTCATGAGAGTTGGAGAATAAAAACCGCTGGATGGGACAATAGAATTTGGTAAAGTTTTCCCTCAAGAAAACCCCAAGTTGAGGCGACCTGGTTTCTAATGGGAGTTGTCTAAATTGTTGTAGTAGGGGGGGGGGGGAGGAGGTGGTGGGGAGGAGGTGGTGGAGAGGAGAGGAGGTGGTAGTGGTGGAGGAGGCTGTTGTGGTGGAGTGGAGGAAGTGTCGAGGGAGGAAGAGGTGCTTGTTGGATACTATTTGTACTACCACTATCACCACTATCACTATCACCACTACCACTATCATCACTATCACCACTACCACTATCACCACTACCACTATCACCACTACCACCATCACCACTACCACTATTATCACTACCACTACCACCATTACCACTATTACCACAAGCAATATCCAAAGTGGGTAATCCGGTCACTAATTCGGTTAAGTCACCACCACCTGACTCACCGTGTGTGACTCCCGCCGTATGAGTCACTCTCTTGACTCACCGTGTAGGAAACTTACGTGTAAATGAAAGGAAAATGTGGAGGTAAATCCCTTAGCTGTCCAGTCAACCATTATCAAGATGTGAATTTTCCGTAAAGGGACTGAGAAACAATTTTGCTATCGTGTAGAGTGAGAAAGAGAGCGTGAGAGAGAGTGAGAGAGTGAGAGAGAATGCGTGTGTGTGTGTGTGTGTGTGTGTGTGTGTGTGTGTGGTCATATATCTGGCTGTACACTATATAATTAATACTATATTCACGTCTATATGAAAGACATCACAGTACATTGTTAGTTTACTTCTGGACATACGAGTTGAATTGAGGGAGGGAGGGAGAGGGCAGGTAGGATTGTGAAGGGGAGGGAAGGAGAGAAGGAGAGTGAGAGGGGAGGAAGAAGGGAAGGAGAGAAGGAGAGCGAGAGGGGAGGAGAGTGAGAGGGGAGGAAGAAGGGTAGGACAGGAGAGAAATGAGATAAGTAGAATACAAATTAACCCACTTTGGCCAATACCAATATCAGAAAGGAATAATATAAAATAATAATGGAAACTTTCATAACAACATAGAGACGAGAAAGACCCTGACATAGATATCAATATTGACCTTAAATATTATACCAGGAATAAATGTGTAGCCGTGAGGACTAAAGTTAACAATACAAAGTTCGGTTTCATGGTCATAAACTTTGATTATAAAACCCAACTTGAAATAACATAATAGTCACTTCAGCTAATCCATTACTCAGACTTCCATTCCTCTAGTTTGATATATATACAGTGTGTGTCAGAACGTATATATGGGTTTATATATACTGTACATGGTGTCTGAAAAAATATATACAGGAGAGAGAGAGAGAGAGAGAGAGAGAGAGAGAGAGAGAGTACATTCTCTACCCGTATTCCACAACAATGCACCACCACCCTTGCCATCACCACTATCACCCCTGCCACCACCACCCTTGTCATCACCACTACCCTTACCAATAACACACACACACACACACACACTGTCACGCGTGGTTGAGGTAATGAGAGAGTCACGTAACAGCTCCAGAAATTGGTTACAAGAGGTAGTTAAGGAAAAACATGCCATTGTTTACATCAAAGGCTGGATAAAACACATACACACACACACACACACACACACACACACACACACACACACACACACACACACACACACCCTACCACAAACTCTCATGAATAACTCTACAGCCACACAACCCTCACGCGATTGGTCCATTAATAGCAAGAGTAAATTAGTCTACTTGATGATTAACAGTATTGAGAGTAATTTGTGTGCTTAATAAGGCTTGTTCTTCCTGTATGTTAAATAATTTAGTGTGTGGTGCTGTGGAGTGTGTGTTGGGGGGGGTGTGTTGGGGTGTGTGCTAGGGTGTGTGTTGGGGTGTGTGTGCTGGGGTGTGTGTGGGGGGTATGTGTGGGGGTGTGTGTTGGGGTGTGTGTGTTGGGGTGTGTGTGTTGGGGGGTGTGTGTTGGGGTGTGTGTGTTGGGGTGTGTGTGTTGGGGTGTGTGATGGGGTGTGTGTGTTGGGGTGTGTGTTGGTGATAGGGTGTGTTTACTGTATGTGTGGTGGGGGAGGGAGGGGATGGAGGGAGGGAGGGGATGTGTAGGGGGGGGAAGGATGGGTAGAAAGGAGTGAGGGATTTTGTATATGTGATATTTCTCTATATAGGGGAGAGGAGAGGGGGAGGGAGGGGGAAGGGGGAAGGGGAAAAGGGGGAAGGGGGAAGGGGGTGGGTCTTCCTAATATATCTTTATATATGTTTTTGCGAGTTATTTTTGTTTTTATTTGTTTTGTTATTGCCCTTGGTGATATTGATAGCATGGTGTCCAGGTAAGGTGAAGCCCTGAGGTTTAGGGGAACGACGGGCATTTTTTGACAGGTGAGACAGAACGTTAGGGCTATATTTGACAGGATGAGGCAGAACGTGGAGGCTATATTTGACAGAGACCGCATACCCTACCCTCTTCACTATCCCGACAGAGAACGTATCCCTGACAGAGCCCCCGACAGAGAACGTTCGCCATCTCATTATACAGCTCGAGAACGTACCTCACATGCCAAAGCGATCGATCAGAGGAACTTAAGCCTTTCCTTTACGTGAACGGGTGAGACTGAACGGGCGGAAGGGAACGGGAGGAAGGGAACGGGTGAGACTGAACGGGTGGAAGGGAACGGGAGGAAGGGAACGGGTGAGACTGAACGGGTGGAAGGGAACGGGCGGAAGAGAACGAACGGAAGGGAACGAATCAATCTATTCATTATACCGTAAAGAAAAATGAAGAAACGCTTGAATGAATGAGGAATGAGTGAATGAAGAGGTGAATAAGCAAAGATGTGAAAAAAGTGAATGGATAAATAGCAAACGAATGAATAACTAAGTAGAGACAACAAAAGCGAATGAGAAGTAAAAACGTGTGTGTGTGTGTGTGTGTGTGTGTGTGTGTGTGTGTGTGTTTTAAAGATAAAGAGTTAAAATTTGGTAGGGAGGTGCGTGTGGCTTAGGGGATGGTCTTGCACTATATCCTATCTATTTATCTATCCATCTATCTATCCATTTATCTATCCATCTATCTATCCATCTCCCTATCTATCTATCTATCTATCTATCCCTCGACTTGATATAGATACTTTCACTGTATAGAATTATCAGCCATCATACACATTACCATAAGGCCGAGTTTAATGGTTCAATAAATGTCTGAAATAATTAGCCATAAAACGACCAATCATGAGGGATGTAAACAGTGCTATTGTTTTTATTATTATGACCTTGGAAATGATGATGATGATGGTGGTGATGGTGGTGATGGTGATGATGATGGTAATGGTGGTGGGGGTGATGGTGGTGGTGGTGATGGTGGTGATGATGATGATGGTGGTGATGGTGATGATGATGGTAATGGTGGTGGGGGTGATGGTGGTGATGGTGGTGGTGGTGATGGTGATGATGATGATGGTGGTGATGGTGATGATGATGGTAATGGTGGTGATGGTGATGGTGGTGATGGTAGTGATGGTGGTGGTGGTGGTGATGGTGGTGATGGTGGTGATGGTGGTGGTGGTGATGATGATGATGGTGGTGATGGTGATGATGATGGTAATGGTGGTGATGGTGGTGGTGGTGATGGTGGTGATGATGATGATGATGATGATGGTGATGGTGGTGATGGTGGTGGTGGTGATGGTGGTGGTGGTGATGGTGGTGATGATGATGATGGTGGTGATGGTGATGATGATGGTAATGGTGGTGGGGGTGATGGTGGTGGTGATGGTAGTGATGATGATGATGATGATGATAATGATGATACTTCTACTACTATTATTACTCCTCTCCCCACCCTCCCTCTCCCTACTCTCCTCTCCCTCCTCTTCACCCCACTCTCCCCGTCCTGTCTCTGCCGCCCCCTTCCCTCCCCATACTCGTCTCCCCACCCCCCTCTCCCTACCCTCCCTCTCCCCACCCTCCCTCTCCCCACCCTCCCTCTCCCTATCCTCTCCCTCCTCACCCTCCTCCCCACCCTCCCTCTCCTCCCCTCCCCATACTCCTCTCCCCAACCCTTGCTCCCCATCATTCTTCAGAAACCCTCATGACTCAAGCACTTCCTGCCCATTAATCGCATCGTCTCTCCCTCCCTTCTCCCTTTCCCTACCCTCCCACCCATCCCTCCCTCCCTTCAACCCTCTCCCCATCCCACCCATCCCACCCACCCATACCCTGAGAGCTGGTGTGATGGATGGACCGTCTGTCGTCCAGCTGGTAAGTCTACACCAGCTGCCAGAGTTACGATGTTGTCTTATTCCTTGTGGGACCCCGGGCACAAGGTGGTCTAAACTATAGCCCTGTTAGTGCGTGTGTGTGTGTGTGTGTGTGTGTGTGAGGGAGGGAGGGAGGGAGGGAGGGAATGAGGGAGAGAGAGAGGGAGGTGGTTGTATGGAGGGAAAGGGAGAGAATAAGGAAGGGAAAGACAGAGGTGGTATGTAGAGAGAGAGAGAGAGAGAGAGAGAGAGAGAGAGAGAGAGAGAGGTGATGCAGAGAGAGAGAGAGAGAGAGAGAGAGAGAGAGAGAGAGAGAGTGAGAGAGAGAGAGAGAGAGAGAGAGAGAGAGAGAGAGAGAGGTGGTATGCAGAGGGAGGGAGGGAACATTAAGATAAGAAACGGTGGGTAGTCGTGACCAGCGTGCCACCCGCCACCATCATCACGCCAACAAAGAAGGGAATTCCATCGTTAACCTCTAATATTAAGTCTTGGTATTATCGTTAAATTCTGGTATTATCGTTAAATTCTGGTATTATCGTTAAATTCTGGTATTATCGTTAAATTCTGGTATTGTCGTTAAATTCTGGTATTGTCGTTAAATTCTGGTATTGTCGTTAAATTCTGGTATTATCGTTAAATTCTGGTATTATCGTTAAATTCTGGTATTATCTTTAAATTCTCGTATTATCGTTAAATTCTCGTATTATCGTTAAAATCTCGTATTTCCATATGTAATGATAAAGAATTACATTATCACAAACGTTAAATTAGTTTATTAACACAATTATCAAATTCTTATATCATCATAGAGATTTAATTCCATAATATAGCCATTAAATTCTGGCGTTATTACGAAGGTCAAATTCCAGCAGCATTAACATATGAAGTCACACATGAACGTTAGTAAACACTGTCTAATGATACAATGACAAGGTGACCTGAATGACCTTGTTAATGTGTTGAAGGCTTAGACACACACACACACACACACACACACACACACACACACGACACTTGAATACATAAGAGTGGTCGTGGCATCTCTTAACTAGATCCGGGTTACTTGTTCCTTCTATATGGATTTTGTCTCATTAGAGGTCAAGGGTCATTATAGTCTTGTGATCAGTGACCTTAGTGGGCATTGTGGAGAGGGGTGAATGGGGGGGGTTAAGTATGAGAGGGGGTGAGTGGGTGGTTTAAATGTGAGGAATGAATGGGTGTGTGATTGTGTCGTAAGATGTGTGGGGAGGTGAGGAGAGGTGGTGGTAGGGGTGGTAGGTGGTGGTAGGGGTGGTAGGGGATGATAGTAGTGGGGGGGGTGGTAGTGGTGGGGGGTGGTTGTAGTGGGGGTGGTAGTGATGGGAGGGGATGATAGTAGTGGGGGGGTGGTAGTGGTGGTAGGGGTGGTTGTAGTGGGGGGGTGGTAGGGGGTGGTAGGGGTTGGTAGTGGTGGGGGGGGTGGTAGTGGTGGTAGGGGTTGGTAGTAGTGGGGGGGTGGTAGTGGTGGTAGGGGGTGGTTGTAGTGGGGGGTGGTAGTGGTGGTAGGGGGTGGTAGTAGTGGGGGGTGGTAGTGGTGGTAGGGGATGATAGTAGTGGGGGGGTGGTAGTGGTGGTAGGGGGTGGTTGTATTGGGGGGGGTGGTTGTGGTGGTAGGGGGTGGTGGTGGTGGTAGGGGTTGGTAGTAGTGGGGGGGTGGTAGTGGTGGTAGGGGTTGGTAGTAGTGGGGGGGTGGTAGTGGTGGTAGGGGTGTTTGTAGTGGGGGTGGTAGTAGTAGGGGGGGTGGTAGTGGTGGTAGGGGGTGGTAGTAGTGGGGGGTGTGGTAGTGGTGGTAGGGGATGATAGTAGTGGGGGGGTGGTAGTGGTGGTAGGGGGTGGTTGTAGTGGGGGGTGGTAGTGGTGGTAGGGGGTGGTAGTGGTGGTAGGGGTTGGTAGTAGTGGGGGGGTGGTAGTGGTGGTAGGGGTTGGTAGTAGTGGGGGGGTGGTAGTGGTGGTAGGGGGTGGTTGTAGTGGGGGGGGGTGGTAGTGGTGGTAGGGGTTGGTAGTAGTGGGGGGGTGGTAGTGGTGGTAGGGGTTGGTAGTAGTGGGGGGGTGGTAGTGGTGGTAGGGGGTGGTTGTAGTGGGGGGATGGTAGTGGTGGTAGGGGGTGGTAGTGGTGGTAGGGGTTGGTAGTAGTGGGGGGTTGGTAGTGGTGGTAGGGGTTGGTAGTAGTGGGGGGGTGGTAGTGGTGGTAGGGGGTGGTTGTATTGGGGGGTGGTAGGGGGTGGTGATAGTGGTGGTAGGGGGTGGTGGTAGTGGTGATAATGAATTAATGCGATAATATTTGCCAAAGAGAGAGAGAGAGAGAGGGAGAGAGAGAGAGAGAGAGAGAGAGAGAGAGAGAGAGAGAGAGAGACTTGGCAACAGATACACCCCAGAGATCCCACATACCTTAAAACACACACACACACACACACACACTCTCTCTCTCTCTCTCTCTCTCTCTCTCTCTCTCTCTCTCTCTCTCTCTCTCTCTCTCTCTTTCGTAACCAGCTGATGCACCATCTTTCAAGGCTTGTTTACATCACCCTCGTTCGTTTGTTTACACCTGAAGTGCCATTTGTTTACACCTGGAGTGCCATTTGTCTGCACCTAGAATGCCAGATCACTTTAAGGTTGGTTATTGTATACCAAGTCGCTGCTGTTTCGCCCTTAAATCAACCTCATGCATATCATTACAGATTAACATACAAATTGCTCCAGGTGAAAGAGTTAGGTGGAGGACAGGTGAAGATGGTGGTGTTAGTGGTGGAAATAGGTGATGATAATGGTGGTGATGTTAGGTTTTGGTGGTGGTGGTGGTAATGGTAGTAAGATTACCACCAACCATCACCACCACCACCACCACACTCACCACCACCACACTCACCACCACAAAAACACTTACCACCACCACACTCACACTCGCCACCACCACCACCATCAACACCACCATCACCACCACCATCACCACCACACTCCTCACCACCACCACCACCACCAACACCCTAACCATGAAAGCAACGTAGCAGATAGTTAAGTGCATGTGCTAAATCGAAACAGGATCTTGCATTATTCATAGTAATTCTGTAACACAATATTGCCCCGTTTACTCTGGCCGGTTTTGTAAAATTTAGACAATGTACCACAACTCGCTAATGTAAGTCTAGCTTTTAAATTCCTATTATTTTTTTGTAATATTTTTTTTTGTTTAGAAATTTTGGGATTTTTTCATCTTTTAAGGAAATGTGTTTAATGGGCTTTTGGTGTGTGTGTGTGTGTGTGTGTGTGTGTGTGTGTGTGTGTCCAGGCTATTTTGACCTCAACTATACAACCTGTGGTCGATGATGGCTGTGCAATTTCCTATTACAATTCAATTGAAAGATAATTTTTTTTTATGTGTGAAATATTAACGAGTAAAGGTTAGAGGTTAATCCCTCCCTGCCTGCCTGTCTGCCTCCTGCTTTCCTCCCTCTCTGCCTCCCCTTCTCCCTCCCTCCAACTCACAGTATCTCAGGGAGGCAGGCAGGGAGGCAGGGAGAGAGGCGAGGACATTTTACTGCCACTATATTATTTACTTACATATACGAATCCCTTATCTGACAGACTGATCTTGGCCACTGTGGAAATTAATCATAAACGTCGTATAATATGTCAGGCAGTTAGAGACCTATAATGAGCTAATTATATATGCCTTTACTAATTTTATAACTCAATTTACACACTTCCATGGATGCATTTTTCGACTGACTGAGCCACTGAGAGATATTTTCCGTCTCATTAACTCCGCGCTGCACGCTCCTGTGATATCTCTTGCTCGTGTTATCATATCAAACAAACATATGTGTAATGTGAGTACCTGTGTGAAATCGAATCATAATTACGGGTTATTAGTATACAGAAAACATTCACGCTACCAATTCCTTGAAATAGATATGTGATTGGGTTATCTTAAATCAGTATTGGGTTCTATTTAACTATGATTGTGATGTATTAAACCATGATTGTGATGTATTAAACCATGATTGTGATGTATTAAACCACTATTGGGACCTTAAAGCATACGAGTGATTATCAATACTAAATTGATTGGTTATGGCTGAGAATAATCATCAACTTGTTCTTCCAATTTTTATTCCTAGATGTGGGACGTGATTGGTGATTAGCCATTCATTAAAAGCCTTTGTGTACGACGTTGACATTTGAGGTGGCTGATGATCAATTGGGTTTCGTGAGCCAAATAATCTATATGGCTCATTTTCTTTTCATCTGATTGATAGTAGAAGTGCGTCATGAGGCAACTAAGTTAAATCACATGATGATTAGACCCACCCAGCTTATTTTACCTGATGATTAACTAAACTAACCTAAGATAACCTAACCTAACCTAAGATAACCTAATGTAATCTTACTTAAACCTAACCTAACCTAACCTAATCTAGCATAATCTAACTCAACCTAACCTACACTAACATATCCTAACCACATATTAACCTAATCTTACTATATTTAGCATAACCTAACCTAACCTAACCTAACCTAACCTAGCCTAACCTAACCTAGCCTAACCTACCCTAACCTAACCTGACCTGACCTAACCTAACTGATATTAAATTACTTGATTGTGTTCATATATGCAAATTCATTATCTCGTAAAATGATTTGGTTCCGGCTTAATTTTTTCGCTTATTTTTTTTTCTGTTAAAATTTCTGGTCGTATTTTGATATTTTTAAATCTCAAATCAGCTGATAAATTAGGCTTCTGTAATAATTATTATTTTTATTCTATTTCACAAATCTAACTCACTCATTTTCCCTTACTTATTATTTTTTTTATTTGTTTAGCCCACGTAAAGAAAAAAAATATTGCCTTTTACATTTTCCTATTTAGTTCAAATTCAAATGTGTATTTATTCAGTCCTGTTAATTTTATTTTTACTCAAAACTCAAAAAAAAAAAAAATAATAAGAAAAAAAAATTTACTGTGAAATATTATCACTTTTTATTTTACCGTAAACACAAAAAATATCTAAGTCTACCTTCACATTTTCTTTTGAACCCTAAACTTAGATAAAAAATAACACGCAAAAAATAGAGGAAAAAACCCACTCCATTCTTTCCTAAACATCTTCAAACAGTTTCATTGTTAACTAGTAAGACTTTCTCATTCTGAACCACCATAATCTGACCCTGAGTTATCACAAGACAATTTCAGGTTTGTCAGAGAGTTAACATTATGAAACCAGACCTTTATTTTCTGTCATGGTTTAGGGAACGAAAAATAGGTCACTACTCTGGTCACATTAATGAGATGGAGAGAAAAATGTAGAGACTGAGGAAGATTTTTGGTTCTCTGTCTCTCTCTGTCTCTCTCTGTCTCTCTCTTTCTCTTACTCCTTCTTTCTTATTTACTTTCTTTCTCTGTCTGTGTGTCTTTGTCTACTATTCCTTTGCTCTGTCTGTCTGCCTGTCTGTCTATCTGTCTGTCTGTCTGTCTGTCTGTCTGTCTGTCTGTCTGTCTATCTGTCTGCCTGTCTGTCTATCTGTCTGTCTGTCTGTCTGTCTGTCTGCCTGCCTGCCTGTCTGTCTATCTGTCTGTCTGTCTGTCTGTCTGTCTGTCTGCCTGCCTGTCTGTCTATCTGTCTGTCTGTCTGTCTGTCTCTCACACACTTTCTCTCTTTTTCTCTCTCACACACACACACACACACACTACACACACACACGACCAGTAAGAGCCTTCTGTACTAATACGATTCTGTACATATAAACATTTACATGAAAGACGTCTCATAAAGCAATTGTATTCATTGTACTGAAGGAGTCCCCAGCAATTGCAAGAAGAGAGAGAGAGAGAGAGAGAGAGAGAGAGAGAATAAAAACGAAAATAATACAGGAAAGAAACACAAAACAGAATAACTAGGGATAAATATACCAAAGGTGTTGAGAGAGGGAGAGAGGAGAGAGAATGAAGAAATTAGCATTGCAAATGTTGGTGAATCTCCTGTGGCATTGTGCAATAAAATGTTGTGAAAATGCCTCTTACTCCCGGCACTATGAGATTAAGTGAGAGAGAGAGAGAGAAAGAGAGAGAGAGAGAGAGAAAGAGAGAGAGAGAGAGAGAGAGAGAGAGAGAGAGAGAGAGAGAGAGAGAGAATAATGTTAATTCTTTGTTGGTTATATTTAATGTATTTTTTCATCGTTACTCACATACATTCATATACATACAGTACACGTATACACATGCACACACGTACATATATACAGACACACACACACATACATACATACATACATACTCATAAGAACATGTACACACACACACATATGCATGCAACTTTATAATATAAGAGTAAGAAGGATATAAAGAGAGAGAGAGAGAGCATATATTTGCCCTGGCAGCACTTGTCAATTACCCTGGTCAGTTATGGCAACGGTGTGGAGAAAAAATTTAATTACTTTTTCACATTTTACTGTATTTTGTCCTCTCTCTCTCTCTCTCTCTCTCTCTCTCTCTCTCTCTCTCTCTCTCTCTCTCTCTCTCTCTCTCTCTTTTTTTCACTCACTCTCTCTCTCTCTAGCATAAAAATGACACGTGTTCGAGGTCAGCCAAAATACTCGACCCAAAAAAGTTGGTTAAAACAAAAATGGTTCCAGGAAGTAGTGTCCACCAGGAAAGTAAAAAAATAGATAGATAGATAGATAGATAGACAGACAGACAGACAGACAGACAGACAGACAGACAGACAGATAGATAGACGAGGTTATTGAATTTTCTGTAGATATAATTGATGACGTGAAGATTAACCCACCTGAGTATTAAACACCTGTATACTACCTGGGTTAGGGGTTAGGTTAGGTTAGGTTAGACTGTCAATAGAGGTTTTAATCATTCAGTGACATTACCTGAGTTGTCTAATCTGTAGGTGATTACAAAGTGACTTTAAATCCAACTATAAAATCCGGAAAAAAAAAATATTTAAAACGAACGAAAAAACGTAAAAAAAAAAATCATAATTTGAACGAAAAACACAAAATAAAATAAAAACAAAACGAATACAAACTAGAAAAATTAAAACGAAAAACAAAAAAAACAAACAAAAAAGTAAGATTTACCACGAAGGAAAACCGCGAAAAAAACACAAAACACAAATCCCGGAAAAAAAACCCAGCAGCATTAAACCCTATGATGGTGTTTACAGCTGTGTTAAAACGTTAGGTAGTGGTTTACACCTTTTGGTTTAGGAGAGGTTTAACAGAGGGATAAAACAAGTAGTTTTTTATTACTGTACTTTGAAACAATTGTTGAAGTCTGTATGTCTGTGTGTTTGTGTGACCTGTTTGTCTCTCTCTCTCTCTCTCTCTCTCTCTCTCTCTCTCTCTCTCTCTCTCTCTCTCTCTCTCTCT
This sequence comes from Homarus gammarus, assembly GCA_958450375.1. Classification (NCBI taxonomy): domain Eukaryota; kingdom Metazoa; phylum Arthropoda; class Malacostraca; order Decapoda; family Nephropidae; genus Homarus; species Homarus gammarus. Next base: position 1,867,721 of record CAUDMG010000489.1, on the reverse strand, counting down.
CTTTCTTTCTGTCTGTCTGTGTTTCTCTCTGTCTATTTGTCCACCCTCTGCCTCTCTCTCTCACGCTTACAGGTAAAACACACACACACACACACACACACACACACACACACACACACACACACACACACACAGCACCGCAAATGTCAACAGTGAAGTAAATTATACATACTCAAGATTAATAACCTCTAGCTAAAGGAACTGCATTTACTTTCACTTAGAAACTTAAACCAATAAAAAGTCTTATAATGAAAATTCTGAATTACGAGGTCTTATACAATGCGAAAAGTCTTATAAAATGCGAAAAGTCTTATAAAATGCGAAAAGTCTTATAAAATGCGAAAAGTCTTATACAATGCGAAAAGTCTTATAAAATGCGAAAAGTCTTATAAAATGCGAAAAGTTTTATAAAATGCGAAAAGTCTTATAAAATGCGAAAAGTCATGGATTATTTAGTCTTTGATAAAGCATATATGTATGTGTGTGTGTTAAAGGAAACATAAGCATTATTGATTATCCTTTAAACCTTTAATAATTCCCTAGAAATAAACATCACTCTGATTTAATTACGTTGAGTAAACATTCAGACTTGCATTTGTAAACATTCATCTGCTTACTGTGTTTATTGTGCAATTATACTTATATCTCGTTCACTTAACTTAAAAACGAAGTCTAATATTAACTGACTAACGAGACCTTGTAATTTTAACTCACTAACGAAGCTTAATTAACTTACTAACGAAACGTAGTAATCAATTTATAAGTAGGTAAGAACTCATGGGATTGGAATGGCCGCATCACAACCACAACAACCACAACCACAACAACAACAACAACAACACAAACAACAACAACCACAACAACAACAACAATCACAACAACAACAACAACAACAACAACCACAACCACAACAAAAACAACACAAACAACAACAACCACAACAACAACAACAACAACAAACACAAACAACAACAACCACAACAACGACACAAACAACAACAAAAACAACAACAACAAACAAAAACAACAACAACAACAACAACAACAACAACAACAACCACAACAACAACAACACAAGCAACAACAAAAACAACAACAACAACAACAAACAACAACAACCACAACAACAACAACACAAACAACAACAACAACAACAACGGCTAGAGGCAACGATGCGACAAATGACCTGTGATAACTTTTTCTTCTTCCCTTTTTCACCTGTTCCCCGGTACCTGCTTTCAGTAACACGTAATTAATTAACTGTTCACCAACTTTATAAACTGTAAATGAAGGACTGTGATTGTTAACTATTGTGTATATAAAGAGAATTGGCTTAGAATGTTTGCTATTAGAATGATTAGCTTAGGTTAGGTTAGGTTAGGTTAGGTTAGCTTAGATTAGGTTAGATTAGGTTAGGTTAGGTTGGGTTAGGTTAGGTTAGCTTAGGTTAGGTTGGGTTAGGTTAGGTTAGCTTAGATTAGGTTAGGTTAGGTTAGGTTAGGTTGGGTTAGGTTAGGTTAGGTTGGGTTAGGTTGGGTTAGGTTAATTTCATCAATCATACGTACCTACAGATCGGCCGTTGATTGGTTATCATGTATTGTGTTTTAACTACTTAGGACGGTAGTTAAGGTTATCGTCAATCTAGAGTTAGTTATTAATATGTAGTATGAAACGTCACAAGCTAACTACAGTTCATATGACAGCTAATTGTAAACACACACTGTACAAAAACACAATACGAGACATATAATCTCAATACAGTACTCAGCTCTGACGGCTTCTTGTGTATTTTATGTACCGTTCGTATATAAACAAAACATTTAACTATACAAATAAAAATCAATTTATATCACATATTTCTGGGCGGTCTGGGGGGTAAGGGGGAACTTCTGCACCTACAGGCAACTTCCGTCATCCTCTCAAAGTTGTCGTGATAGTTGTAGGAGCTTCGTCAGGAGATACCTGCTTTAAACCAACTATTTAGTGTCTTTAAAGGCGCCAGGGAGTTGTTTGACAAAGGGTCGTATGTGTTTTGAGTAGATTTCAAGACTTTGTGTGGAGTATGAGATGATTTTGTGCTTTTTCTTATGCCTGAAGGAGTTAAATCATAAAATACAACCCGGTTTTATTTTTTTTTTTTAACGTGGAAGTCAAATCATAATACTCGAAGGACCGTAAAGCGATGGTCTTATAACTCAGCCACTAAATAGTCTCTATTAAAAGGCAGCGGCGGTGTTGACAGACCCCTAGCATGTTTACAAAGAAGCCCAGGTATTGTTCGCAGTGACCCAACAAGTATAAGGAAAGGCAAAAGATCTGGTAACAGTGTAAATAAACCTCGCTACAAAGCCCGCGATATACCCGCACCTGTCACTCAAACCATAATAAAAATATGATCAATATAACATGTAAAAAAGACGGTACAATAACATGGCCAGCTGAGGTATTTGTAAACAATGTATTACTCCACTGTAACTACTTCGTCTTGTAAACACTTAGTCATGAAGAATTTTTTACTTGAATGTTTAATCTCCTTTAAAAAAAATCGCTTCGTGGCCACCAATAAAATTACAAGACCAATACGAATTATTCCGTGGAAGCGATTGAAAGGGCGGATTATTATTATTATTATTTATGTCTTTCTTATTTATCTTTCTATGCTAATGTAACGTTAAATAAGATATACAGATTACGTTAAGCCGTGTATTAACTATTTACTACCGATCGGAGTTGACAAATACACCTTTATAATTCTTTTTGATGATACAGGAAATATTACATAATTTATATCCTGTGTGCATTGTTATTTTGAGTAATGATAACAATTTTGAGTGATAACATTTTAAGTGATGACATTATACTATACTTGAATGTTAATTGATAATATTTTTATTTATTTTAACATCAGTAATAATAATTAATTTTAACATAATTATATACCTGAAGTGCGTAGAGTTATAAGTGTACAGGATAGACAGCAGGTAATGATATTAATTATTTTTTGTTCCCCAGGTATGCGTGTATTTAAACCTCCTCGTGGGACTTTTAACACACAACACGTCAGGTATGTCCAATTAACCTGTTTTTTTTTGTGTGTTTTTTTTTTTTTTTGTTTACGTTACCTTGCATCATGCGGGTCTTTACTTGGTTGGAAACGTATATATGGTTAACTGAACGTTGGTGTGTGTGTGTGTGTGTGTGTGTGTGTGTGTGTGTGTGTGTGTGTGTGTCTGTATTTTGATGTCTTTATTATTGACTCCCTATCCCTAACCCCTTCCCCCACTATCTCTCAGCCTATCTCTCACTCTCCCTCCACTATCACACCCCCCCCACCCACTATCTCACCCCCCCCCCCCACCCACTATCTCACCCCCCCCCACCACTTCCCACCCCCCCCTCCTGTCCCCACTATTTCTCATCTATGCGAGTTTATTTCTGTATTATTATCACCGGAAATTCACTTTTTATTACGAATGGTTTTTGAAGAATCACGTACAGTAAATCACCCTAATCCTCGAGGCACAAGTTGAAGGTCGAGGTAGAGATGGACCCGGAAACTCCTTGATCCTCCAAAGACTCGAGTATTAGGTGACTCAAGCGGCGGTATCGAGGGTGAGTGTATGTTTTGTGGAGGTAATCTGTCGTAAGGGGAGACCAAGCTATAGAGAAGCAATGTTTATTATTAGTGTGTGTGTGTGTGTGTGTGTGTGTGTGAAATATTCATATACCTTGAACTCTAGTAGGGCATATGAGATTGTTTTTCAGTTCCAACCTTTCTGTAAATCCCAGGATCCACACACTGCTTCTGGGTTCATTCTATTCTTTATACTTGGTGTGTGTGTGTGTGTGTGTGTGTGTGTGTGTGTTTTATTAAAGCTATACTTCTCCATTTGTTATCAGTTGTATGATACATTTCACTCTCAACTGACAATAGTCACTACAAAGGCCACACAGGTTTTTTTCTACCCCCGTTGTTGATGTACACGTGAGGGCGAGTCTTGACACATATGACATATTCAACCTAGGCTGGACCAGAGAGAGAGAGAGAGAGAGAGAGAGAGAGAGAGAGAGAGAGAGAGAGAGAGAGATTGTGTTCACCCTTTGTCTCAGCAACATGAGACATAAGTCCTCTCACTCGTCAGCCCTGAGATAGAGTACTGAGATAACTCCCCCAGTGAGCCAAATGGTTGACACAGTTAACAGTTTAGAGCAGCAGGTGGTGATAGTTATCTCCTACTTATGCCAGGTGGTTGATTAGCTCCCTCATTCTTACGCCAGATGGCCAACATAGGTGCCAGTTGGCTATCTCCCATCTGGGGGTGACAGGTGGTGATAATCCAGGTGGCTGAGATAACTACCTCGTCCCTAGTTAGAGTGTGGTTGTGGAGGTCAGGTGGTTGGGTCGCTGGGAGGGTAAACAAGAGGTGGCCTCAGCTAGGTGCTAATTACTCAGGCATAAAAGCCATTAATTGGAATGGCAGGTGAGAACAATGCCATTGACCGGGTAGTGGTGCCTCCCCTTCTGTTGTAAGGCGCACACACACACACACACACACTCGCGCACACACACACACACACACACACACACACACACACACACACACACGAGCGCGAATATCACAAATAGCTCTTCTGTCGGGGACGTCATCCTTGGCTTTCATCAAGTGAACATACACCCAAGACTGCTGTTTTATGGTGTTCAATACACTCGTGAATAATTGAACATTCTCCTATTGTATACGATGTTCCACTCACATTTCGAACAAATGAACAAACAGCCGTGCCAGCCAGCCAGCATTCCTCCCTCGTGTTCAATACAGCTCACAAGGAACGTATCACCATACTCTCGGTGTTCATTACGACGTTCAGTACACCTTTTTGAACTTCCGCGAGAACTCACAAGCACTTATAAGAATCCCGGGAGTCTGAACTAAGTTTAAATGGGAACTCGTATCGAATTTAAAGTTTGGCAATTATCTGCACTTCTGACCAGAGAACGGACTTGTAGATGACGTTTGTTGAGAAGTTGCACACGTAGGCAACAGAGACGGAGAATTGGGCATTAAAGCAGCGCCCTCTGTGTCACGATGGTTCCTTGTCACGAGAGGGGGAGTGGGGAGTGGGGAGAGGGGAGGGGGGAGAGGGGAGAGTGGGGAGGGGAGGGGGGAGGGGGGAGAGGGGAGAGGGGGTGTGAGAGGTGGGGTGGGACATGATTGATCTCTAGTTGTCTTCCCCAATAAAACTAAATTACGCTTCATCAAACAGACAGACACAAACACACACACAATAGAAAAACAAACAAACACAAACAACGAACAATAATAACCTACCTGTAATAATAATAATAATAATAATAATAATAATAATAATAATAATAATTCCACCTTCAATACTTGTTCTCTTCACGTCTATATCACCGCCATTCACATGTACCCATTACCAATTTTCACCTATTTGCATATTGGCAATTAATTCTCATCAGGTATTAAACATCACCTGTGTAATTGTGTAACTTGGGTGTAACTGTGAGATAGAAAAACGTAATGGTGTGACATGCCTCTCTGGGTACCGTAGCTGTAATATGGGTTAATATTGTTCATCTGTTGTAATAAATATAAAAGTAGATTAATAATATTGTGTGTGTGTGTGTGTGTGCGTGTGTGTGTGTGTGTATGTATGTTAGGTATGTATGTATGTATGTATGTATGTATGTATCCACCAATACAGTCGATACCAAAAATATACCAACCTCGTAACCCGGAAATACAACTCAATCCATACTCCTCAATACATACAATTTAATGAAGTATTAATTCTGATTCTGAATATGTGTAAAAATACGACACTTTTCAGCTCAGGGGGATACACACTAATTAGATGTCTGCCGGCAACGCTACCTGATTGACACCCTGATTCCCTGACTGATACACTGATTCCCTGACTGATATTCTGATTCCTGACTGCCACACCCTGGCTGACACACCCTGATCCCTGACTGACACCTCTGATTCATCTACATTGCAGTAAATGTAAATGGCACTATAAATCCCCAGGTAGGATTTACCAATTAGGCCGGCGATTTAATAACAATGGCCAGGTGTTAATTTCAAAGAGTTTTAAAAAGGATTAATACCTGGAGATCTAAAATATATATTCATTTATTTAATAGAGAGTTAATGGAGGTAATTATTGTTTCTAAAGGTAAGCTTGACAGGTGTACAGGTTAATGTACCTGTGTGTTGGGGTCTATGTGAGGACTGGTGTGTCGTTAATTAGTCTAGGTACAGGTGAACATAGGCCATACAGGTATATATGTTTGTGATGTATGTTAATTAATTTGTTCTGGTTAGTTTTATCCCATTATGTTGTGGGATGGTTGGGTGACGTAACCAAACGTAACCTAACCCTAACCTAACCTAACATTAACTTTAGCTTTCACTAACGTAACTTAAAATAATTTAGCCTAATTTAACCTAGCCTCACACACACACACATTCTCTCTCTCTCTCTCTCTCTCTCTCTCTCTCTCTCTCTCTCTCTCTCTCTCTCTCTCTCTCTCTCTCTCTCTCTCACCAACTGGACGTAAACTACCCCAAAATATGCTGGAGAGAGGACTGTAAAATAGCAGTGTTACCAGAACAAACACAAAGACGTAAAGTTAAGGCTTACTAATGAGAAAATTCCTGTGAGTGACTATTTTTCCTCTGTGTGTGTGTGTGTGTGTGTGTGTATGTATGTATGTGTATGTTTGATGTTGTCAGGCACTTTGCTTACTTTCTTGGTATTGTGTTCGCTTGAGAAGGGTGTTAGGTATTTATTATTATTATTATTATTATTTCGGGATGAGGTCACAAAAGTTGATAATAATAATAATAATAATAAATAATAATAATAATAATAATAATAATAATAATGATAATAGTAATAATAATAATAATTGTAATAACCATAACAGTAGTAATAACAACACTAATAATAACATACAAGAATAACACAAATAATATAGGTTGTAAAGGTGTGTAATATAACCCTCCCTCCCCCTTCTCTCTCTCCCACTCCCTCCCCCTCTCTCTCTCCCACTCCCTCCCCCTCTCTCTCTCTCACTCTCCCTCTCTCTCTCACACGACCTTCTCACGTACACGGACCAACATTTAAGACAGTGGCAATTTCCTGTGCACTGAGAAATATATTTTTTTGAAACCATTCTCTTCCTGGTAAGTGTAATGGTAAAGTCTAGGACAATTTTCCTGGTGTGTGAAAGGGTGTGTGTGTGTGGGGGGGGGGGGGGGGAGTAAGGTGTGTGTTTGAGAGAGAGAGAGAGAGAGAGAGAGAGAGAGAGAGGTGGGGGGTAGGTTTCCTCCTCCAGTCTCCGGGGGTATGAGGAGAAAAAAAGTATATGACACGGCAGCAGTTAAGGGGACTCTCTGGGGGCCTACAAATGAAGATAGCCCCATAGTTCAGCCCGTCTCTCTGGGGGTACTGGCGAGTTAACTACTACCATAGGTCAAGTAGCCCCTGGAGGAAGGAAGAGAAGGAGGGGTAAGAAGGAGGGTAGAAGGAGGAGGAGGGAGGCAGAGAGGAGGGGAACTAGATTGAGGAGAAGGAGGAGGAGGGGTGGCACACACACACACATACATACATACATACATACATACACACACACACACATACATACATACATACATACATACATACATACATACATAAAGAACAGATAACAAGCAATATCACCCAGGTGTAGAGAGTGATAAAATTACATCGATGAATAAGAGAACACCTTTACGCTACACAAGGTCCCCGGATGATGGCGATACATTATACGTCAGTCCAGATGATGATGAGTTCAACTTTAATTAGAAATTCCATTGATGTGGATTATCCGTATTGCAAACGTTGATTGATTTACAATTATTCGGTATTATCATGTAGGGAGGTGGAGAGCAGGTGGGGAGAGAGAGAGAGAGAGAGAGAGAGAGAGAGAGAGAGAGAGAGAGAGAGAGGAAATAACATTTAACTCTACATTCTTCCTCCCTCCCTCCCTCCCTCCCTCCCTCCCTCCCTCCCTCCCCCCCAAATTAACACAACGCCAGGTACCTCACTTAACATTCACAGCTGCCTGACTTCACCGATTTCCGAAGATGGTTCCTCTAACATTCTTATGTGGGTCAGTTTTGATGCCTAGGTCAACACTCCGGGGCATTGGATCGTTTATCAATGTATGCCTGGGGCGGAGGGGCGCGTGGGTGGAGGGGGGCGTGGGTGGAGGGGTAGGTGGGGTGGGGTAGGGGTGGGGAGAGGTGGGGTAAGGTGTGTGTGTGTGTGTGTGTGTGTGTGTGTGTGTGTGTACATTACAGTGTGGTGGATGTTTAAAGTATTTGGGAAGAATAAGAGGAGACTATTTTATGCCTGTCTGAGTGTGTCCCGCCGCCCTGGCCTTTATTAACCCTGAATAAAGTGAGAATTCGTTGAGGCTACACCTTTATTATCTGCTACAGTCAACTCTATAATAACAACAGCAACAACAACAACAACAACAGCAATAACAGCAACAATAATAATAATAATAATAATATAATAATAATAATAATGATAATAACAATAATAATAACAATAATAATAATAATAATAATGATAATAACAATAATAATAACAATAATAGTAATAATAATAATGATAATGATAATAACAATAATAATAATAATAATAATGACAATAACAATAATAATAATAATAATAATAATAATAATAATAATAATAATAAACGGTTTATTAATAGAGTTGCACCCGGTGGTCTGAAAATACACAAACTTACATGTTATTTAGACATAATAATATACGTTGAATACATTTACAGGGCTGTACAGTACATAAATCAGGAGTTGTTTATTATTTTAACAATAGATGGGATGGTGCTGTTCTTATATCTATCGGTCCGGGCTCTTATGGGCTGAATTTTGTTGTAGTGGCGGTCTGTGTATCTATGTATGTTTGTGTAAATAATGTAACTACGAGATTGTGTAGATGTACTGTAGGTGTATGTATAGGGAGCCAAAAATACCGTAATATACAGAAACTTCATGCCAGAGAGGGAGGTAGTTGGGTAAAAAATTGGATCAAATCACATAAACTAGGGAAAATCCCCCAACCCCCCCAAAAAAAATAAAATTCTCTGACTTTTTTTTCCCCTCACTGAACGTATTTGTCTTTTTCACTGACTATACACTTTTTTCCCCCCCCCACGTAGGGAAAAAAATGGTGAACATCACTTTTGATACGGTTCCCATTCTCTCTCTCTCTCTCTCTCTCTCGTTCATCTACTTCCCATCTATCTACCTCTGTCTACCTGTCTATCTCCCTGTCCCTTTCACCGCCCATTTTTTTAATTAATATTTACCTCCTGTTTAATACCTGTGTCCTTGAGGAAGATTAATTATCCTGGGAAACTATACCTTGATGTTACCTGTCAAAGGGGTGAGGGAGGGGGTGAGGGAGGGGTGAGGGAGGGGGTGAGGAGGGGTGAGGGGATCCTTCTCATTTACATAATTTCTATGATTTATGATTCCTGTAATAACTTGTTTGAACTACCTGTTGATGTTTGAGAGAGAGAGAGAGAGAGAGAGAGAGAGAGAGAGAGAGAGAGAGAGAGAGAGAGAGAGAGAGATAAACATTAATTACTTTTTTAACACCGTAATTGTGTGTGTGTGTTAAATTAATCCACGTGTTAAATTAATCCACGACTATCGCCTCCGTTAACATCCATACATCTCAATCCATCAGTAGGAGGATGGAACCATTTATTAGAAGCGGTGAATAAGCCAAATGTGATAAATGGCTAGAAACTTGAAGAGACGCTTAATAAATGAGGCGATTATTCAAGATAGAGGAGAGGAGGAGGAAGAGAGGGAGGGGAAGGAGGAAGAGAGGGAGGGGAAGGAGGAAGAGTGTGAGGGGAAGGAGGAAGAGAGGGAAGGGAGGAGGAAGAGAGGGAGGGGAGGAGGAAGAAGGAGAGGGGGAGGAGGAAGAGAGGGAGGGGAGGAGGAAGAAGGAGAGGGGAAGGAGGAAGAGAGGGAAGGGAGGAGGAAGAGAGGGAGGGGAAGGAGGAAGAGGGAGAGGAGAGGAGGAAGAGAGGGAAGGGAGGAGGAAGAGAGGGAATGGAGGAGGAATGGGGAAGTGGGAGGAGGAGGCGAAAGGGAGGAGGAAGGGCGAAGGGGAGGACGACGAGGGAGAAGGGAGAAAGAATGTAGAAAGGAAGGAAGAAATGAAGCAGAGGTGAAGGAAGGAAGGAACAGGGAGACTGTAGTACGCATAAATTGTACACTGACAGCACTTAGTTCCCTCCCCCCTCCCTCCCTCTCCCTCCCTCTCTCCCTCCTTCCTATCCTCCTTCATTCCCAACTACTCACACCCCTCCCTCCTACCCTCCTAGCCTCCTTACACTTCCTTCACCATCCCTTCTTCCTACACTCCCTCCCTCCCTCCTTCCCCCCTTCCCCCCTTCCCTCCTTCCCCGTTGATGGTGACTGAACGTTTCGATCCCTGTAGGACATTCTGGACTGGTTAAGTTAGGGCTGTGTGTGTGTGTGTGTGTGTGTGTGTGTGTCTGGAGGGGGCCGGATCACCCAGACTCCTTGCCCGTAAATCTCTCTTCTGGCACAACAAACCCTCCTTCCTCCTCCTCCTCTCTTCCTCTCTTCTTTTTCTTCCTCCTGTTTCTTCCTTCTTTCCTTACTATCTTCTTCCCGCTGCTCTCTCTCTCCCTCTGTCTCTCTTCTTTCTTCTCTAATCCTCTCTCTCTCTCTCTCTCTCTCTCTCTCACCTCTCTCCTCTCTCTCTCTCTCTCTCTCTCTCTCTCTCTCTCTCTCTCTCTCTCTCTCTCTCTCCCCCCCCCCCTGTCGCTCCATCGGTCCAGAACATCTTCTTCGCCTGGGTGTGATTGAGTCGACGGCCCCGGGTTAGCCTGGTGGGGGCGCCGCCCTTGGAGACGGGGTCATGAGCCACGCTGATGCCCTCCGTCGGGTGGGGTTCCTGAAGGCGTAGTATCCAACACATATCTCTTCTCCTCCAGCGGCTGAGAGAAGATGTATTGTGGAGCTTTACCGCGGTGACGACACACACACACACACACACACACACACACACACACACATGTTATGAAGGGAGAAGAAGTGTGGGTGTGTTTGTGTATACATGTTTGGGATAATACAAACAAATGATAATAAATAACAACAACAACAGCAACAACAACAAAAACAACAACAACAACCACCATCACCATCTCAACAACCGCAGCAACCACCACCACAGCAACCACAACCACCACAACAACAACAACAACAACCACAACCACACCAACAACAACAACAACAACAACAAAAACCACAACAACAACCACCATCACCATCTCAACAACCGCAGCAACAACCACCACCACAGCAACCACAACCACCACAACAACAACAACAACAGCCACAACCACCACAACCACAACAACAACAACAACAACAACCACAACCACAACAACAACAACAACAATAACAACAACCACCTCAACAACCACAACAACAACACACATTATACCCGATGACTGGGTTACACGCCACAGGTTCCCACAACTCTCCACACTCAGTAATATATCTGGGTTTCAACTCTTAGAATAACTTAATATCGTGAGAATTTTCCATGAATGTTGGTGTAGCAGTTCTCTGTCTGTCTGTCTGTCTGTCTGTCTGTCTGTGTCTCTGTCTGTCTCTCTTATGGAATTATGTCCCGTGGGGAAATAATTATCCACATGTGATATTAATCCACACTTCTCAACCCACTGTTGGATATCCACATGACCTGTAGCCCTGCAGAAGCTATTTATTATGTAGAAATCAGTATTCATATATTACTGTAGCCCTGACCTACCTGGCTGGCTGACTGGTTGGCTGGCTGACTGGCTGACTGGCTGACTGGCTGGCTGGCTGAATGGCTGGCTGGCTGGCTGACTGGCTGACTGGCTGGCTGGTTTATATATACGACCTCTGCTATATAATATTACATCTATATATTCCTGTTCGATAATCATTTGTGTTATATTGACAGTGTGTGTGTGTGTGTGTGTGTGTGTGTGTGTGTGTGTGTGTGTGTGTGTCCAAGAATCACATACAGTATATTAGTTTAACAAACACTCATACTAACTTCAGCCACACACCTTACCGGAATCTTCATACTAATTTGTACATTTAGTTTGGACGAAGTTTGATGTGGTTAGGTTAAGTTAGTGGTATGTGTAGGTTAAGGGGGAAGGTAAGATTTGGTTAGGTTAGGTTAGGCTAGGTTAGGTTAGGTTAATACACACATACATGGTCATCAAGCTCCTTATATTAAGTAACAACTCCAGATAGGAACAAGTAACACTCCTGTATACAATCCAGGCCAAAAAAAATATCCTAAGTAGAGTCAGGTCAGAATCTTACATACAAGCGAGTCAAGTCATGTAAACAACTGAGATAAACTTCCACATACAAGTTGGTCAGGTAGCGGAGAAGTCAGGTCAGCGGGGAGTAAACCAGTTAAACCCAGTAAACCAGGTAAACCAGGTCTTTATATGCAACTAGGCCAGGCATGCTTTTAGTGCGGCCTCTTGCATCTAGCCAGGTGAGGTTGTAACTCGTAATTAGGTCAGGCAGGTGTGTGCCAGCCAGCCAGCTCCGGCACCATCTTCCACCCGGGTGCCACCATTCACGCCTCAGTTTGTCGGTGAGGCACTACCTGACGCTCCTGCTGTAGGTGAAGGCACTCGGTAAAAGCCTGCAGGGAGGTTGTGAGAGGAGGAGGCGGGGCTGTGATACACAAATATTACCTGTTTACTTTTTTCCCTCTTTTTTCCCCCTCTTTTTCCCCTCTTTTTTCCCTCTTTTCCCCCCTCTTTTTTCCCTCTTTTTTCCCCCTCTTTTTCCCTCTTTTTTTCCTTTTTTTCTCCCTCCACAGGAATTATGTAGAGGAAATGACACTCGTTTGTTCAGGTGGATATTTTTCTCTTCTTTCCTCCATTAATTAAGACCTTTATTACACGAATATTACCTGCTGTTTTTTCCCTCTTTTTTCCCCTCCGCAAGACTTATGTAGAGAGGAAATAACGCTCATAAATTCAAGGAAATATTTAGTTTCCTGTGTTTGTTTTTTCCATTATTAAACAGAACTTTTAGTGAAGTCAAACACCAGATTTAATACTCTTGTCAATGGGACGAAAATAATCCCCATCTTTATGTAAATATTTCAAGGGAAATTAATCTAAAAATAAAATATACTCAGACCAAAGTAAATTTTTTATAGGCCTACACATTCTTGGGGCTAAAAAGGAGACATAGGCCTATTGAGTATATTCTTTAGATAACATAGGACAGAGTAAGTCTTATCAGTTAAAGGAAGAATTAATTTTAATCTCAATTCACTAACACTCTATTGTCTACCTGTAGTGGATTATACTTACCTTTGTTTAAATATAATTAAACACCTGATTGAATTATACACACCTGTGCACTGAGTCTCTTTGATATAGTGAAGATTATTTCAGGTTTTTTTCAGGTATAATGAATCCATTTTAGTGCTAGTTAATGGATATTGTCTTTTTTATTGTTTCATTATCAATTATTTATTTATTTTTATTTACAGTATGTTTATTTATTCCTTCAATTTCCAGTTCTCATAAATTTTTAATATTTGGGATATTTTTTTCACGTATTTTTTTTCTTGTTTAATTATTTCTAATCGCGTCTTTCTTTCTTTCTTTCTTTCTTTCTTTCTTTCTTTCATTTATTCATATATTCTCCTTTACACCAATTTATTCATTATCTTACTGGATGTTAGAATGAGACTCACGGAATGGAATAAATTCGTAATATTTTGTCTCGTGTTTTCTCCATAAATATTCGCCACAGTAAACCCGTGTGTTAGCTGGAGACCGTGATATATGACAACACCAAACTGGGCCTGGAGTCTTGCTTAATCTAATCTAACTTTGTTTAATCTCACTAACCCAAACACAACCTAAAGTAACCTAATCTAACCTAACGTAACCACCTCCTCCTCCTCCACCTCCTTCTTCTTCTTCCACCCCCCAAAAAATAAAACTAATGGGTCCAAGATAAAGGTGTCTAGTGTCTTATCTGTAACCGTAGGGAGTTGTACCTTATGTCTGTTGTGTGTGTGTGTGTGTGTGTGTGTGTGTGTGTGTGTGTTTCTCTCACCGGAAGGAGGGAAAGTTTCAGAGGCGAGAGAGAGAGAGAGAGAGAGAGAGAGAGAGAGAGAGAGAGAGAGAGAGAGAGAGAATTAGCTTTTTATATATGTGTGTGGAATTCTATCAGTGATTTGAATTCCCTTCGAGTTTATTTTAATTATTACTATTTTTATTTTTTTTTACGATTTAATCTTAATTGGAAAGTAATATTAATTGACTCGTGATTACTTGGTTGATGGAAGCGGTTATTGCAGTAAGTAATTATGGTGTTAAATGTGGTTAATTTTTTTATAGTAAAAATAGTGTTTGTACCGCGACGCATATATATATAATGAGTCTTATAACGATTTTGTCATGGTTTATAGTGAGTATATAATGATGATGATGATAATAATAATAATAATAATAATAATAATAATAATAATTTCAGTATTCATAAGAGTAATAATAATCATAATACTTTTACTACTACTACTACTACTACTACTACTACCACCATTACTACTACTACCATCAACACTAATACTACCATCACCACTACTACTACCATCACCACTACTACTACCATTCAAAAATACAACAAACACAATACCGACAAAAATAACAACACCAATATTTACTATCGTATAATTTCCATAATTATCCCATATTTTTTCCTAAACCTTTTCAACAACATGTAAATTATTTCATATAAATATTTTCTCATACAAATTGCTACATTGTTTCTCTATGGTACTGAACTGTATCAGGGTCGTGTGTGTGTGTGTGTGTGTGTGTGTGTGTGTGTGTGTGTGTGTGTGTGTGTGTGTGTGTTTCTTATGTATTTCCCTAGATTTAAAGATAAAGCTAAAATTTGGTAGGGAGGTGCGGGTGACCTAAGCTAAGGGGGGGATGGCGGTGCATAATCTCCTGTCCATTGAAGTATAGGGGTTAGCCGGGGGTTGGGGGGGGGGGGTACCTTAATAAACCAAGGAGACAGTAATAAACCAAGCCAGTACCACCACAAAGCCAGCCTGTATTCTCAACGAAGCCAGAGAATGTCAGGATCAAAGCTGACAAATTCTTGGAAGTGGGACGGAAGGAAGAGGGGGAAGTGAGGTATGAAGGAGGGGGGGGTAAGGAGGAAGGGGGTAGGATCGGGTGGGGGTGGTGAAGAGGGGAGGAGGAGGAAGGATGAGGGAGAGGGGGAGAAGGAGGAGGCATGGGGTAAGGTAGGATCGAGGGGTAGGATCAGGGTGTAGGATCAGCGGGAAGGGGAAGGGGGGGGGGGTGTATCCTAACCTTCCCTGAACCGCTTGTTAACCCGCGCCAACCAGCCAACAAGGCTTAGTTCCTCACGACCGCCTCAAAGGGTCTGCTCCCTGCCTTAGAGGATTGCCAATTATGGAGACGTGTTAGATGGTCGACTGCTTCTCCTGGGGCTACAAAGGTAGGCTGAAACGTAAACACCTGCATGATAGGGAAGGACGGGCGGAAGGATGGAAAAAAAAGGCGGAAAGAAAGAAGGAAGGACAGAAAGAATGAAGGAAAGAAAGAAAGTATGAAGGGGAAGGAAAGAATGAAGGGAGGGTGAAGATTCTGGTGTTAATATTGTGGAAGGGGTAATGTGTGTGTGTCCATTTTTTGTGAGAGTAATGTGGAATAGGTGATCGTATTTAGAGAGAGAGAGAGAGAGAGAGAGAGAGAGAGAGAGAGAGAGAGAGATATTATTCATAGGTTGTCCGTGGGTTCGTTTCGCCTCTTGTTCGGGCTTCTCACTTATGTACGTGTTTGTGCTGGCTGCTGTGACTACTAAAGCCCAGGCAGGATTCAAGGTGTAGTGGCCATTACAACTACTGGTCAGGTTTGTGTTTTGTGTCTGTGTTTGTGCTTGTGTTATGTTTGTAGGTCTGTGTTTGTGTTTGTGTTATTTGTGTTTGTGTCTATGTCTGTGTTTTTGTTGTGTTTGTATTCTGTTTGTGTCTATTTTTGTGTTGTGTTTTGGTTTGTAGGTCAGTGTATGTGTGGGTATTTGTGTAGGTGTTCGTTAGTGTGTGTGTGTGTGTGTGACTATTGGCTATTCCCAGTACAGCAGCAGTACACGTTATCAGCTCCTCTAAATCAACGTGCTTGGAACTTCACGGCGAACATTACTGATAGCCTGTCTGTCTGTCTGTCTATCTGTCTGTCTGTCTATCTGTCTGTCTATCTGTCTGTCTATCTGTCTGTCTGTTTGTCTGTCTATCTGTCTGTCTATCTGTCTGTCTGTCTCTCTTACACACACACACACACACACACATATTTTCAGGGTGTTTTAACTCTCCTTAAGTGACATTATGGCAAGGTTTATAAGGAACAACTCATCTTAAGTAGCACTTGATCTTTTTAACTCTGATGGTGGAATAAATGAATTGTCTGTTGTGGTGAAAGGTCATTAAGTTAGTTAGTAGGTAAGATACAGGTGAGGGACAGGTGAGGTGAGGGCACAGGTGAGGTGAGTAGGTGAGTCACAGGTCAGGCACAGGTAAGACACAGGTAAGACACAGGTAAGACACAGGTGTAGAAAATTTAGAGCACATTATTATTATTATTATCATTATTATTATCATTATTATTATTATTATTATTATTATTATTATTATTATTATTATTATTATTATCGTTATTATTATTGTTGTTATTGTTGGTGGTTGTGGTCGTGTTGTTATTATCATTATTGTTTCTTACTGTTCTTATTAAGACCTTATTGCATTATTCCTCTTATTAATAACATCATTACAGCCGTCGTTAATAATCCCCTGCCATCGTTCAACTGTAATTCGTCCTTGGGTGACGCAATATCCCGTTAGCCAATAGGAATTCACCATTGTGTTTACTAAGCCAGAAGCTGCTATGATGTATTCTGATTGGCCCAAAGATTTTCTAATTCACGAAGGCTCTAATTAATCTCCATTACTGAGCCTGATTAAGACTCATTAGACGCCATTGCTGACTATTGGGACTAATGGAACCTAATTGAAAAACGTCGATAATGAGAAGCAGATTATTAATATTGGAGAGGAGTGGGGTGGGAGGGGGGGGTGGAGGGGGAGAGGGAGAGAGTGGGAAGGGGCTGGAGGGGGGGGGGGTTAGTGTTATCTATTTGTCTATCCATCGCAGAAACACACACACACACACACACACACACACACACACACACACACACACACACTTCATGTGGCATATCCCGTTCTACCCTCAATACCCGCACCGAGACGTCACATATCCTCCTCTATGACGTCAGCTTCCGGTCATGTATAAGAGAGTCAGATGTGGACGTAAAGGTGTGCTTAATATTACACACCTGACGCGGCTCTTGCTGTGTAGAGTGTGTGGAGGTCATCTGCATACACCCACACTCTCTCACACCCACCCACACTCTCTCTCTTTCATTCCCACCCACACACACACACACTCTCTCTCTCTCTCTCTCTCTCTCTCTCTCTCTCTCTCTCTCTCTCTCTCTCTCACACACACACACGCCCGCCCATCGACCCACACGCCTACACAGCAGATCCCCAAGAAGACTAAACCTGGCGTATAATTAATTGTGGCTGGACTACGCAAGACAAGCTTCAATAATGCGTAGGAACTAGCGCCTCTCTCTATCGGCTTGGTCTTTACCCCATGTTTTCTGTCATCCTGTTGAACGCCCACTATCCTGTTGATGTTGAACGCCCACTATCCTGTTGAACGCCCACTATCCTGTTGAACGCCCACTATCCTGATTAACGCCCACTATCCTGTTGAACGCCCACTATCCTGTTGAACTCCTCCTATCCTGGTTGAACGTCTATTGTCATCCTGTTGAACGCCTGTTGTCTTCTTGTTGGACGTTCATTTTACTTCATTAGAGAGAGAGAGAGAGAGAGAGAGAGAGAGAGAGAGAGAGAGAGAGAGAGAGAGAGATTAACCTGAACAAGAGACGTGGCTGAGAAAATCCATCCGAGTGAGTTTACGATTTTATTTATTTATTTTTTTTGGTGGCGTCTTAAAACTTCAACTTTGATTCCCGGGAGTGTTAACTAGGTGAGGGATACGTCTGTCTGTCTCTCTGTCTGTGTGTGTGTGTGTGTGTGTGTGTGTGTGTCTCTGTCTGTCTGTCTGTGTGTCTGTCTGTCTGTCTGTGTGTGTGTGTGTGTGTGTGTGTGTGTGTGTGTGTCTCTCTGCCTTCTCTTCTCTATCTCTCTCTCTTTCTCCATACTCAGTATTTATCTCTCTCTCTCTCTCTCTCTCTCTCTCTCTCTCTCTCCACCCCCTCTCCCCTCTCTCCTCTCTTCTCTCCCACCCCCTCTCTCCTCTCCCCCCTCTCCCTCACAACACAGCCATCGTAGTAAAGGTTGTGTGAGGGTGATCAACATTATCCACCTCACTGGTTCGCTGCCTCCCAAAACATCATTATCAGCCTCCACTCACCTGTAAAATATTGATAAAACTCACACACTTGTTTTTTTTGTGTTTATTTTTTGCTTTTTCAGATTAGATCAACTTTTCTAAAATGTCTCTGGGTTTGAGTAAATTATCGTATGTGATGGTATATTTTTTCCTCTGAATTTTTAATATTATTTTTTTTTTGTATTTGTTATTTTATGAGGTTACAGTTGCGTGGTAGGTTGTTACAGTGGTAGGTATAGTGGGGGTTACAGTGATTTATTGGTACAGAGGTGTGATGGTGTTGGTTACAGTGGTGGTAGGTAATTACAGCTGTACATACATTGATACAGGATAAAGGATTATGACTGTCTTAATGTCGCTAGGGGGAAATCACCTCTCAGGATGACGGTCAGTACAGTCTGTTTACATCCAAGTCTATGTTTTAACTAGCAGTAAGACTCTCGCACTAAGAGTCTCAAAACTCACACTAAGTGTCTCAATACTTACACTAAGAGTCTCAATACTCACACTAAGAGTCTCAATACTCACACTAAGAGTCTCAATACTCACACTAAGAGTCTCAATACTCACACTAAGAGTCTCAATACTCACACTAAGTGTCTCAATACTCACACTAAGAGTCTCAATACCCACACTAAGTGTCTCAATACTCACACTAAGAGTCTCAATACTCACACTAAGAGTCTTAATACTCACACTAAGAGTCTCAATACTCACACTAAGAGTCTCAATACTCACACTAAGAGTCTCAATACTCACACTAGTTACTCTCCTGGTCGACCTCTGAAACTGCTGTCTCTCTCTAGGGAAGCTCGAAAGGTCTTGGGTGAAGGTAATAAGTTGGATCACCTGGTGTGTGTGTGTGTGTGTGTGTGTGTGTGTGTGTGTGTGTGTGTGTCTGTTTATCTCTATTTCTCTCTTATCCGGATACATCTAGGTTGGGCTGCCGCTTTTCCCAACATTTCGGTTCCGAATTCCAAGAATATTTGAACCAAGCGAACACCAACAGCGGCGGAAAAGTGTTTAAAAAATCCAGTTTGAGCGATTTGTTTCAGGAAGGATTTTCTTGAGTCCTCCAGCTGACTTAAAGAATGGTCCTGTGTGTGTGTGTGTGTGTGTGTGTGTATGTGTAGGTGTGTGTGTGTGTAGGTGTGTGTGTGTGTGTGTGTGTGTGTGTGTGTGTGAAGTACTACTCTATATGAATAACTCTCACACAGAAAAAACAAGACACACTGTATAACATATTAATACATACAGTATACATCTTCACTACACTACACAAACATTAATGGAATATACGTGTCTGTACAGGAGGTGAACAAAGCGATACTCAACCCTCCATATTAAAGGTCAAGTTCACAGCGGAAGGTCAAGAGGTCAATTATGTCAAGAGGTCATTTATGTCAACAGGTTCACGGTGTCTGTATCTGTATGTCATGTACTTAAACAACACAACGATATGGGATTTTTTTTTTCAATTAAAATTTATTTGTGCATCAAGTTAACGAAATGGTTAAATGGCTGAGAATTATCTATTTAATAATATATAAAGTTAAATGTTTTATTACCTTGGATACGAGATTAAATACCTGTTCACTCACACCAACAAGGGAACTGTCAACTAACGCCATCTATTGAGAAACTGAGGCTGGTTCTGTACTCTTTACTTCATATAGTTCTTGGTAATTTTTTCGTCTATTTTAAGAAGCACACACACACACACACACACACGCCGCCCCACACACACCGCCCCACACACACACACACACACCCCGCCCCACACACACACACACACACACACACACACACACACACACCCCGCCCCACACACACACACACACACACACACACACACACACACACCCGCTCCACACACACGAGTACTAAAAAAAAACGCACAAAAAAAAACACAGACCTCGAAATGAACAATTAATATCAAAAGACCAAGACAAGACTCGTACCTTAGAGAAGGAGAAGTTCAGTCTGCATAATTCTGTGTTGGGACCTCCGGGATGGCGTGGCGACCCCCCCCCCCCCCCCCAGTAACCAGCGTGGCCTTGCTTATGTATTCTGAGGACGAGGTATTTTGTCAACTTTCTGTGTCTCTCTGTGTCTTTCTCTGTCTGTTTGTTTGTCTGTGTCTCTCTGTCTCTGTTTTGTGTGAGGGGGAGGTTTCGTGTGTTTATGTGTGTGTGTGTGTGTGTGTGTGTGTGTGTGTGTGTTACAGGACAGTCAGCACCCAATGGGAGGGAGGGGGAGGGGGGGGCTTATACCCCACGGTGAGAGAGTGATAACGCTTTCACACACACGTCACTCCTATCAATCTACAACCAAGGGAAATAACCTTACATTGTTACCCTCCCCCCTCTCTCTCTCTCTCTCTCTCTCTCTCTCTCTCTCTCTCTCTCTCTCTCTCTCTCTCTCTCTCAAATGGCAACCTGGTCCTTGCGTGCCTCTTGACATCGTGTGCTTGTCATCAGGACATGCCAATCATGACATACACCTCCCAACCAGTCTTAACTCGTTCGCTAGTTTCGTACACCGACACGCGAGGACATATTGTTAAATTAAATAAAGTTCTTCAGTCAATGGCCTTATCCGATCTGTCTCTCTGTCGGTCTGTCTTGTGTGTGTGTGTGTGTGTGTGTGTGTGAATATATGTAGCTCTGTTTCTTTACCCACCCATACCCAACCTAACCTAACCTAGCCTAACCTAACCTAACCATACCCAACCTAACCTAACCTGAAATTAAACTCACCCTTTACTTTACCGAACTTAATACTCTGAATCTAATCTTGGAATCTTAGGAGGGAAAATTCTCACAAGGCTCCAAGAATTAGTTGGACTTAATTAAACACTGTCTCTTCCTTACTCCCAGAACTGCTGACAATTACGTACAATGGCGTAGGCGGAGGAGTGGAAGGTGGAGTCTTGGAGGTGGCCGTTGAAGAACATGGAGTGGGAGGATTTGGAGTGGGAAGATTTGGAGTAGGAGGATTTCAAGTGGGAGGATTTGAAGTGGGAGGATTTGAAGTGGGAGGATTTGAAGTGGGAGGATTTGGAGTAAAAAGAAAGTCACACACCCCCACACCCCACCCTCACACCCACCCACACCCAAAACCACCCAGTGTCGTCAGAACTAATGGGTGTAATACAATACCCCATTAGCCTCGCCCACCTTGACTCACCTGGGCCCACCAAAAAACACACCTGTGTTATAAATGACAGTATTAATAAGGTGATGGAAACAGGTAGAGGTGTTGGGTGGTGATTGGCAGGGCATCAATATCTTGTATGAGGCACCTGGTGTATTTTTGGTGTTCTTACCTGTTATACATACATACATACATACATACATACATACATACATACATACATTGCATAAATACATACATACATACATACATACATACATACATACATCCAAATTTCAGGTTAACAGGAACCAATTAGAGTTCAAAATAGGATTAAAGCACTTGGTCCCAAAAATATGCATTCTGCTCATTTATTCGGCCGGGTATTAACTACACGTTATAATTACCAATACTGACAAAATTCCATTCAGATTAAAGTAAATGACAGTAATTTTGTTATATCCCTGTAGTGGAGTGATGAATATCCTACTGATACTAATTACCTTTGATATTACATTATAATTTAGCTCAGCGTCAACTATTTGCAGTAATAATAACAACCATTGATAACAACAACAGGAGGGGTTATGTTTGTTGTGTTTGTTTGAGGTTGTTTTTTGGTGTTTTTCTTGGTGTTTATTTCCTTGGGGGGGGTTTGTTTTGTAGGTGTGGGTTTGTGAGTTTGAGTAGGTGGTGGGGGTAGGTGTGTTGGTGTGCTGGTGGTGTGGGTGTGTGTGTGTGTGTGTGTATGTGTACGTGTATGTATGTGTATGTATATATATCCCAAACATTCCTCCTCAGAGAACATGTTTGGAGCCAGAGTGACACATATACCCTGCAGGATGCCTCAACTCCACACATTTCCATCTTCGTTAGGTTAGATTAGCCAACGTCTAGGCCCGTGTGGTTGGCTGGTGAGGAATATTAGCCTAAAACACCCGAGGGCTTGTGCAGTCCTACATTGTCCTTCGTCGAGGTCATAATACCTACCATTTAGTTCCCTCTCGACTGAGTACGAAGCCGAGAGGACAAGAAGCTTCTCGAGTGAGTACAAGTCGAGGACATCCAGAGGGGGGGGGGGTGGAGGTCTGGGCTGCAGGCAAAGTACTAATTAAGACTGTGCTCGTGATGTGTGTGTGTGTGTGTGTGTGTGTGTGTGTGTGTGTGTGTGTGTGTGTGTGTGTGTGTGTGTTTCCTTTAGGCCATGCTAGAGGGGGAAGGGGGAGGGGGGTAATGGAGAGGCGTGGTAAACTTGGTGCTCTCCATTTCCAAGAAGTTAGTGGGATTATTGTTTGTTTTTTCTCTCTGTCTGTGTGTCTGTCTGTTTGTGTATCTGGCTGTCTCTCTCTGTGGTAAAGACTTTTTTCTTTCTTTAACTCTCAGGTATTTTCACTATATTTCTCACACATACATACACACACACACCACACCACACCACACCACACCATACACTCCACACCCAGACACAATACACACACTCTCTCTCTCTCTCTCTCTCTCTCTCTCTCTCTCTCTCTCTCTCTCTCTCTCTCTCTCTCTCTCTCTGCTCCTGCTTTATCGCCGTGTTTGCTCATTCTATTTATTCTCTTTGTTTAATAAGCCTTACCCAAACCTGCACTTCATTATCAACGAACACTACAGTTTTAAAAGAGCAGATAAAAATGAGCAGTGATTTCCTCTCCCAGATGCGAGTACAAATATCTTCATTACGAGCCAAAGATGGGGAATAAATAGGGAAATTTAAAAATGCATCGGTAAATAGGTCAATAAATAGGTAAAGACGTACATAAATAGGTAATGACGTAAATTAATAGGTAAATAGGTCAATAAATAGGTCAAGACGTAAAGAAATAGTTAAATAGGTAAATAAATAGGTAAAGACGTAAAGAAATAGGTAAATAGATCAATAAATAGCTAGAAAAAATAGGTAAATTAATAGTGTAGGCAAATAGGTAAAGCAATCGGTAAATAGACCAATAAACTGGGCGGAGGAAGAAAGGGATGTGGAGGGAGGAGGTTAGGGGGAAGGGAGGGGGGGGGCAGGTAGAGAAGGAGGAAGGTGGTGGTGGAGGAGGTGAAGGAGGGGGAGGTGAAGGAGGGGGAGGTGATGAAGAGGTGGAGGAAATGAAGAAGAAGAAGAAGAGGTGGAAGAAAGAAAGAGGAGGATGTCTCATATTACGAACATTACTAAAACCTTAAATAAACAGAGATAAACAGAGATAACATAGATAATAATGATAAAGGTATGGAAATAGACCCCCCCACAGCCCTCCCACAGCCCTCTCTCTACCATTTCTCTCCAACTACCTTGAAGAGAAAATTGTATCTAGTCTGTCTTTCTGTCTGTCTGTCTGTCTGTCTGTCTGTCTGTCTCTCTGTCTGTCTGTCTGT
Organism: Homarus gammarus; assembly: GCA_958450375.1. Classification (NCBI taxonomy): domain Eukaryota; kingdom Metazoa; phylum Arthropoda; class Malacostraca; order Decapoda; family Nephropidae; genus Homarus; species Homarus gammarus. Next base: position 1,843,561 of record CAUDMG010000489.1, on the reverse strand, counting down.
CTGTCTGTAATCCTTGCTCCTCTTCCACCCTGGTAAGCTTCCCAGTAATTGTTATTTTTTTAGCTATGTGTTTAACAAGGCTTCAAGCTGGTTGAAAACTCCTGGAATAACGTAGTGGTTGGTGGCCGTTCTCGGGAGGATTGTTAAAGCTAGGATGATCTGGGTGGTTTAGGATGGTGAAAGGGGTGTAGGATGGTTGTGGGGAGTGTAGGATGGGTGTAGGATGGGTGTGAGGGGTGTAGAATGGTTGTGAGGGGTGTAGGATGGGTGTAGGATGGGTGTGAGGGGTGTAGGATGGTTGTGAGGGGTGTAGAATGGTTGTGAGGGGTGTAGAATGGTTGTGAGGGGTGTAGGATGGGTGTAGGATGGGTGTAAGGGGTGTAGGATGGTTGAGAGGGGTTTAGGATGGGAGTTGGGAGTGTAGGATGGTTGTGATGGGTGTAGGATGGTTGTGAGGGGTGTAGGATGGTTGAGAGGGGTTTAGGATGGGAGTTGGGAGTGTAGGATGGTTGTGAGGGGTGTAGGATGGTTGTGAGGGGTGTAGGATGGGTGTGAGGGGTGTAGAATGGTTGTGAGGGGTGTAGAATGGTTGTGAGGGGTGTAGGATGGGTGTGGGTGTGAGGGGTGTAGGATGGTTGTGAAGGGTGTAAAATGGTTGTGAGGGGTGTAGAATGGTTGTGAGGGGTGTAGAATGGTTGTGAGGGGTGTAGAATGGTTGTGAGGGGTGTAGGATGGGTGTAAGGGGTGTAGGATGGTTGAGAGGGGTTTAGGATGGGAGTTAGGAGTGTAGGATGGGTGTGAGGGGTGTAGGATGATTCCTGACCGGTCCGGGATGGTTCATGGTCTGTCTACTTAGTTTAAACAATTAGTGTCTGGTGAAATCCCGGACGCTCTCGCTAATTGGTGGCAAGGCGACTAATGACCCAATTAGCCATGTCGTTAGCCTTGATCGCTTCCGGACGGTAAATAGCTGTAAATCACTCTTTCTCTCAAGGTCAATTGCTGTACTTTGAGAGAGAGAGAGAGAGAGAGAGAGAGAGAGAGAGAGAGAGAGAGAGAGAGAGAGCCGTATAGGAAGACATAGATAAACAAATAGACATATATATCTAGGTTAGGTTAGGTTAGGTTAGGTTAGGTTATCACTAGAGGGACGATCCTTTATGGGAATTTTAAGACAGTTTTTGGTGTTTAGGGAAATTATTTATCGTCTCTGGTCTGTACTTAAAGAAACCCAGTGATGTGTTTTTTTTTAATTAATCTAAAGGCTCGTGTGCTATCTCTTGCCCATTCCTGCCCATTTTTGCCCATTCTTGTACTCTCCTGCCCTAATCATAGCCCAATTCAAACCCACCCCTGTCTACTATAACCCACTCATACCCACTCCAGCCCACCTTCTCCCCTTTCTACTCCTTTATTTCTTTTTTTTCTCCGTATTTTCATATCTTATCCATTTTTACTCTCCTCTTCCATGTCTTTCTTCTTCCTATCTACCCCTTTCTTTCTCCTTTCACTATCTCCCTTCTCTCCTCTTTATTTACCCCCTTACCCTCTACTGCCAGCGTAAATCCCCCTTTACTCTCAAAGGCCCCCTGGTACTGGAGATAATACCCCCACCATTTATCCACTTTTACCCACTCCCTTCCCCCTTCCTTCCCTCCCCTTTCTTCCCCCCCCCTATTAATCCCTTGTCCTCTATTCTCACTCATCACACGGGCGTTAGTAATACTCCCTCTTCTTTTACACACACACACACACACACACACACAAACAGACACACACACACACACACACACACACACACACCACAACTCCGGGTCAAGTGATGAGAACATTATAAGGATCATTCGACTTAATACCTTGAGCTGACACCAACATTTATCCTACCTAGAGCTCGAGGTACTCTCTCTCTCTCTCTCTATCTATCTCCTGCTCTCTCTGTCTCTCTCTCTAACTTGGTCATAACGTTATGGGGGGCCGCGGCAACAGTGACAGAGTAATGCCATATTATTAGACGGCAGTAGACAGGAGGACCAACACACACACACACACACACACACACATCATTTTTCTTACTCTCTTGTTTTCCTCTGACATAAACATACTGTTCCTGGTCCACTTGTCTCCTTGATAAGACAAGTCCCAGGAATCCCAGAACTAATATGGGTCCTGAGAGTCACAGTTACCAGCCACGTGGAGTGGTCTTGGGTTTGTTTGTAAACACAGAAGACCGGAAAAATGGTCCATTGTAATTGGACCATGGGCCAGAACCATCGTTAAGACAGCATGAATTAATCTCTCTCTCTCTCTCTCACACACACACACACACACACACACACACACACACACACACACACACCACACACACACACACCACACACACACACACACACACACACACCACACACACACACAACACACACACACACACACACCACACACACACACACACACACACACACACACACACACACACACACACACACACAGGCGGCACCAGACATCATTACCATGCACATTACGTTATCTCGCTTACATTAATATCACTATTTTCTCGATAAATGCATTAGTCAACTCGCAAGTCATTTAAATAATAAATAAAAAATAACACAGGAGCATTTATATTCCGTTCGGTGGCCCTCACAATGTATAGCGCAACTAGTGTTCGTCATAATGAATAATATATGCAGTATATATATATTTTTTTATATATGCGTCAACACCAATTATTTGGGCTTTAATTTTCGCTTGTGTAAACCCGAGTGATTATATATAAATAACTGTCGATCATGTTAAAACGACTGTGAATGTGTTGGGTTTAATTCATGGCGCGTCATCAGAATTATGGGGCTGTTATGTGTGTGTGAGAGAGAGAGAGAGAGAGAGAGAGAGAGAGAGAGAGAGAGAGGTCACAATAAGCTCGCCTTCATCATGTTGATATATGAGTCTCATTTGTTTGCATATAGGAACGCCCTCCTTCTCTCTCTCTCTCTCTCTCTCTCATCACCATCTCCTTCCCAAACACCCACCTCACACTCCCACGGGTCGACGTCATTGTAACCTCCAGTTCTTGACATTTTTTTAAGTTCAAATCCGATCCTAAAGTCTCATCAGCTTAAGTCCAGAACTGTCTTACGTGTACACCGGCATTACTTCACCAGCACAAGTCCGATTCCCGGCCTTTGATCATCAATGCTCTGTTATGGCGGGAGAAAAATTGCAACTGGAGGCAGGATAAGAAATGCCAATCTCAAAGTCTAAAGTCCGACTCAATACAAAAAACGATGCAAAAAGTTTAAAAAAAAGTCCAATCTCCTTGACATGTTATCGGTATCAGTCCAAAGTACGACTCGGGAATTTGGGTTGATAAAAAGTCTGGCCCTGGGCAGCAGCGGGAGCAGAGAATCAAAACACACACACAAAAAAGAAAAGAATTCAATCCCTTGGCATCTCAACGGGACAACTCCGAATGTTCGAATCCGTCCGGTTTTTCTCTTGGGGGGGGGGGGGGGGGGTGAGGGAGGAAGAGGGGTGAAGGAGGGAAAGAGGAATGGAGGAAAGGAGGAGGGAATGGGGGAGGGGGGGGGGGGAAGGAAGGAGGGATGGAAGGGAATTATAGGAACTGGGCACAAGAATCCTGCCAATATGGATGTCGTCGGAATTTGGAAAAAAAATAAAAAATGAGTGAAAATATTCCCTTGTTACGGGAGATTGGCTGCCAATCAGGCGAAGGAGGATCTGAATGGCCTGTGGTCTGTTTTGTTGACATTATTGTTTACTGGAAAATGACGAATCAGGTTTTTTGTTTTGGGCTTGTCTGATTTCCTAAAGAAGACAACGTCAAAGTTGGCTTCTATCGTACATGCCTGAGGTAGAGGTTGTTGTGGTTGTAGTTATTGTAGTCGTTTTCTTCGTTGTTGTAGTTATTATTGTTGTTATTGTAAGCGTATTATATTCGTTATTATCCATGCTGATGTCACTGAATAGTAAAAACTCCCCTATATACTTCCCTATCCACTCATCAATGTTTAACCTTCAATATCTCCACCCTCAATAAATTCCTTAATAACTATATACTATTACAAATATGCTGAATTTATTATATAACACCATATAAATTCAAACACTGTAATCACACTGTAGAAGATAAAATACAGAAACAACAAGAGTACTGTATCTGTAGTATTATGTACTATATGGGAGGTAAAACAGCAGCGGCAAAAGTCTACGGTGCTTGCTACCCACGTTTCACTTACTTCTCAATCACGTAATATTTTTTTTTATCATTGGCGTCTGATTGTTCTTCCATCTTTGTTAATGAGGTTACCGTACTATATATAAGGTCTATAGACAAACTCATACACATACATACACGTACATACACTTATATATATACATACATATAAATACACACACACACACACACACACAGAACGCTTGGTATTATCTCTCTCTCTCTCTCTTTCTTTCGTTCTCTCTCTCTCTCTCACTCTCTCTCTTTCACCATCTCTCTCTCACTCCCTCTCTCCCTCTATCTCTTCCTCTCCTTCTCTCTATGTCTGTCTGTCTGTCTGTCTCTCTCACTTAAAATTCTAGACTCAGGGGAGTTAAGTAAGACGAGCCAAGGAAATGCACAGCTTCTTAGGGATTACGACGGAGTGAGTCTTGCTTCCTGCTGTTGATGCATCAGTGAGTGGCAGCAGCTGGTGGTGTGGTGGTAGTATGGTGTGTAGGTGGTGGTGGTGGTGGCGGTGTGATGTGGTGGTGATGGTGGCATTGATGATGATAGTAGTGTTGTGATGATAATGATAATGGTTATATCTTAGGAAGTTGTAGAGGATAAAGCGATATATTCTATTTTCTGTAGATGGATATGAGAGAGAGAGAGAGAGAGAGAGAGAGAGAGAGAGAGGTAAGAAATTAATAATGAAAATAAAAATAAGTGGTATAAAGACATAGTGAGAAAGTAAGAAAGAGAGAGAGTGAGAAAATGGTAGAATATGATCACACGATACACCTACACACCTACGATAAAGGAACACCTAAATTAACCCCATTCTCACCTGCCCTCACTCTTGTACAAATTCCCACATTAATTTTCATATGACAGGGGGTTTATTTTCATATGACAGGGGGTTTATTTTTATATGACAGGGGGTTTATTTTCATATGACAGGGGGTTTATTTTCATATGACAGGGGGTTTATTTTCATATGACAGGGGGTTTATTTTTATATGACAGGTTTATTTTTCACTTGACGCTGGTTTATTTTTATATGCCAGGTTTAATTTTATGACAGGTTTATTTTTATGACAGGGGTTTATTTTCATGCCAGGGGTTTATTTTCATATGACAGAGGTTTATTTTTATTTGATACTGGTTTATTTTCATGACCGGTTTATTTTTTTATTCCTGTGGTTTATTTTCAAGGTTATTCAAACCAGGAATATATTAATTATCCTCATTTTTATTTTTTACAAAAGATACGAATTTAAAAAGTGGGAAATAATATTTAAATAACACGAAACTGACAGTGATTAGTCTATGTCGTGTTTCACCATTATAAATATACATGAAATTAAATGAGATATTAAATTCTATTTTTATCTTTTAAATTACAAAATATAAAATAAATAAATGTATGAATAATTTGAATAATATCACCACTCTGGAAAATAATTATAAACAGTATATATATGTAAACAAAAAGAAAAAAAAAATTCCTCCAAGTATTAAGTGTAAACAGTAATAGTTCCTCCTACGACGTCATCAGCTAGACAGGGACACGGAGCTAGAGCGTTTGAAATGTCACATAGTCACAACGCTGTAAAATTACTGCCTTAATGGACCAATTTGTCTCTCCCCCCCCCCCCCCCCCTCTGGTTTCTCTTGTCCCCTTTCTAAGTTCATTATGGTATTTTTTTTGTTTCTCCTAATGGTCTTCAAGGCTTTTGGATCTTGTTTTTGTTGCTCGTTTGTGTTTTTGTTTTGGAATTATGTTTTTGTGAAAAGTTGTTTATTAGTGTTGTTTTTATTGTTTGTTGTTGTTTGGTGTGAGTGAAAGATGAGATTTTTAAAAAGTTTATAGGATAAGAAGATGGGTGTCTGTCTGTCTGTCTGTCTGTCTGCCTGTCTGTCTGTCTGTCTGTCTGTCTGTCTGTCTCTTTCTTTCTTTTTCTCTCGGGGTTTCAGAAAACAGTTTATTGCAGAGAGAGAGAGAGAGAGAGAGAGAGAGAGAGAGAGAGAGAGCAATACCGCTGAGTCACCTAACCTTGTACCACTTGTGAACAGGTTAATTACACGAAGTCCAGGTATGTTACTGGATGACCCAGACCTTGTTCCTGGGATAATTACTTGTCAAGGAGAGAGAGAGAGAGAGAGAGAGAGAGAGAGAGAGAGAGAGAGAGAGAGAGAGAGAGAGAGAGTATAAACAAAATACAAAAATAAACGAAAAAATCAGAATAAAAACTAAAGCAAAAAAACACGAAATACAGAAAAAAAAATCATTGGTTCATTTTCTATACTAATTCCTTCGTTTTTTCCCCTCATTCTACTTCATCATTATCATCATTATCATCATTATCATCCTCATCATCATTCGCATGTCTTCTTATATACGTTCTCAGTCACGCGAGGCTGATTAGTTGAACAGCACTTATTAATTTTTGTGTGTATGAGAGAGGGAGAGAGGGAGGGAGGTGAAAGGGGTGGGTGAGAGGGAGGGAGGGAAGGAGAGGGAGAGAGGGAGGGAGGTGAAAGGGGTGGGTGAGAGGGAGGGAGAGAGGGAAGATAAAGAGAGAGAGAAGGAGTGAAAGCAGGAGGAATGAAGGGAATGGGGAAGAAAAATAGTTAAGATATAAAATTGAATTAGACAGTCCAGAAATGTCTCTGTCTGTCTGTCTATCTGTGTGTGTGTGTGTGTGTGTGTGTGTGTGTGTGTGTGTCTGTTACGAGCTTGAGTTGTCGTGTTTGCTTGTTTGTTTAGTAACGTAAGTGATTGGCTGTCGACATCCCGGAGTGACAGAACGAGCGTAATGAATAAACAACTGTTCCTTGTGAAGTCTCTCTCTCTCTCTCTCTCTCTCTCTCTCTCTCTCTCTCTCTCTCTCTCTCTCTCTCTCTCTCTCTCTCACCACTAACATGCCTGAGTCTCTTATTATTTATTCAAAGCCTTTTTACCTGACTAAATTTTAATCACTTCTCCACCTGGCTGTTGTCTCTCCCTGAATCATTTATACACAGTGAATAACAATTGCTCTTAGTGGCTGTGAGTCTGTGTGTGTGAAAGAGATAGAGAGAGAGAGAGACAAAGAGAAACAAAGAGAGAATTTGAGAGATGGGAAAAGAGCTGCATTAGAGATAAATAAATGAACAGACTGACTGACTGACTGACTGACTGACTGACTGACTGACTGGCTGACTGACGGACGAAGCGGCTCCTATCTCTAGGTATAAATCCGCTACAGAATTCCCTGACCATATTTAATGAGCCTTTGACCACAGGTTACGTCACTCACTCACCTGGTTTTCTCCGGTATAAACACTGAACTTTTCAATACGTTAAATTGATGTGAATAGAACGGAATTCACAACTGAGTTTTAGTTACAGATAGATTCCATGGACTTGATATTACATAAACTTTATAAATGTTGCGTAAAATCTATCAATCTATGTATGTTTTTTTTAGTGTATGTGTGATAGGCTGTATGTATAGGCTGTATGAGTGTTTATATTAAAGACTATGTTTATTATAGACTGTGTAAGGGCGTATAAGGGCGTATGTGGGCGTATGTGGGTGGCAGTAGGCATCGTTGTGTATATATGCCAAGCTAAAAGGATATCTTTTTTCAGTATAGCTTAAGACTACCCCCACTCTTTCCCCCCCTCGTCCTCCTTCCCATACAGGTGTGAGCAGCTCTCTTAGCGTTACCTGTGTGCCTACCTGTGATGGGTCGTGGAGGTTGGTGTTAGGGAGAAGAGAAGAGTGATTGACGGTGTGTTGACGCTGATAAAATGACTCATTCATAGCCCCCACAAAAAAAAGTGTGTGTGGGTGTGTGTGTGGGTGTGTGTGTGTGGGTGGGAGAGAGAGAGAGAGAGAGAGAGAGAGAGAGAGAGAGAGAGAGAGAGAGAGAGAGAGTTATCAAAACGACATTTCTCTCTCTGATAATTTTATTTGACCTAGATATCCCCCCCCCCCCCCCAAGAAAAAATCCTTACCACTTTTGTTTTTGGTGAGGACAGAGTAAAAGACGAAAGCACAAGAGACCGGAGGTAAAAGTCTCTGTCTATCTGTCTGTCTGTCTATCTGTCTGTCTCTGTCTCTCTCTCTCTGTCGTCCAAATTTATGTCTTGAATTCATCTCAACCAAGTGACCTGTAAACGACTCTTGACTATTTTTTCAAGATTGGAAGAAAAAGTGAATAATTAATAGAAAGATGAAGATAAATGGGATATAGATAGAGAATAATGTAAAAAATGGGGATGAGGAAGAAGAGGAGGAGAGGGGGGAGGAAGAGAAGGAGGAGGAGAGGGGGAGGAAGAGAAGGAGGAGGAGAGGGGGAGGAGGAGGGGATCACATGCTAAGAAGAGAAGTTATTTCACGAGCTACACACACACACACACACAGACACACAGACACACACACAGACACACACACAGACACACACACACACACACAGACACACACACACACACACACACACACAGACACACACACACACAGAGGACCACTAAAGGTTTATAAGTACATACCTTACATAGGATCAAACCCAAGACAACACCTATTAAAAGTTATAATTAAAAGTTGTTTTCTTTAAGTGTCTTGGGCCCACATACGGTGACCTGAGAGTGTTGTTGTTGTAGTTGTTTGTTGTTGTTGTTGGTCTAGTGGTAGTGGCTGTTGTTGTTGTTGTTGAGGTGGGTTGTTGTTTTTCTATAATAATTGTTGTAGTTGTTGTTGTTGTGTGGTGGTGGTGGTTGTTGGTGTTGTTGGTGTTGTTGTAGTGGTGGTGGTTGTTGTTGTAGTTGTTGAGGTTATGGCTGTTGTGGTGATGGTTGCTGCTGTTGTTGTAGATGTTGAGGTCATAGTTGTTTTTGTCGTAGTTGTCGTTGTTGATGGTGTAATAATCATCGTTATTGTGTTATAATTACCTGAGGCAGCGGCTGATCATCAGGAGAATTCATGTTACCTGTCCACATATTAATTATTCTCTATATATTATTAACAATCTTTTCACCTCAGGGAGTTTAGACGAACACGCAACCTTGAAACTATATTAACACCCAATACCTCATAATTAATTAACACACACAGGTAAAAGTTTATCATAAAAAATAAGGAGTTTGGATGCTGATATTATTGCTACTACCTCTCCCCTCCTTCCCCTGCCTACCTGAGAAGTATTTTGGGTCATCTTAGCCCGGGTGATATTTTCAGTGTTCAATTATTATTCAGCCACGTCAACACATCTACGTAAAAACACTGATTGTAATTCACCTAATTTTAACGCACCCATGAAATTTCACCTATTCTATGCACCCCACTACAGTACTCATAACCCATATGTTTTCCCTATTTCCCTCCCTTCTTCCCTACTCCCTCCCTCCGTCCCTACTCCCTCCTCTTCAAACTACCCTATCTTCATTAACCTTCTACAGTAACGGGCCAGTGAACCGCTCTTAATCTGCCATTCTCTTCTGATTAAAAAGTAACCTTTTCCGACAGTAAAAAAAGAGAGAGGGGAGAAAAGTGGAGAAAATCTTGGGGGAAGTACCGGGAAAATCTGGGGAAAAAGTGAGTCTTGGGGAAAGTTTGTAGAAGAGTAGGGTAAGGAAAAATAAAGTATAGGACAAAATAGGAAAGTGTTTGGAAAAAGGAGTAGAGAAATTAAGCCGAAAAGAGAGAGGAAATGTAGGAAAAAAGAGAGATAGAAAGTGTGGGCCAAAAGTAGAGAAAGTGTGGGCCAAAAAAGTAAAGAAAGTGTGGGCCAAAAAAGTAAAGAAAGTGTGGGCCAAAAAAGTGGGCCCTTGCACCAAATTACTTCCTTACCGAACACTACAGAACAGCCTGGGTCCAATTAATAAGATATTGATCGGATAATCTTCCTCCCCCTCTCTCCCCCTCTCCTTCCCTCTCCCCCTCTCCTTCCCTCTCTCCCCCCTCTCCTTCCCTCCCTCCCTCCCTCTCCCCATCTCCCTCCCTTCCTCTTCTCCCTGTTCCTCTCTCCTCCTCCCCATCCCCTCTTTCACCCCTCCTCCACTGTCTCCTCCTCCTCCTCCTCCTCCTCTTCCTCCTCCTCCCCAGAAGAGTTTGCACATACCTTAATTATACCTGGTTTTCTGTGCCAGGTAACTGGAGCATACCTGACATATTAGGACACAGTATACTCACGTTAGAGCTCCGGGCTACCATGCTCCTGAGCGTATAATTGGAGCATATCCAAAGAGTTCAATAGACAAGTAATTCTGACTGGCGGTTCTTATGGTAGAAATAGTTGTTGTTGTTGTTGTTGTTGTTGTTGTCGTTGTTCTTGATACTATTGTAGTTACCATTATTATTATTATTATTATTATTATTATTATTATTATCATTATTATTATTGTTATTATTATTATTATTATTATTATTATTATTATTATTATTGTTATTATTATTATTATTATTATTATTTATTATTATTATTATTCCTTCCTTCCGTCTCTCCGTTGGTGTCTCTGTGTCTCTCTCTTTCCCTGCTTCTCTGCTTCCCTCCTTCTCTCCTTCTCCACCATCTGGCGTCATAAGTTAAGAACAATAAGTACTCTATCTTCATTAAACTCTACCACAATATGCATGACCACAACCCAGTTTATCACATGCTAAATTCTGGTCTGTGCTCCAGGGTTAAGTTCACAGCCAGAGGTCAGAGGTCAGAGGTCAAAGTTATAGGTCAAAGGTCACAGGTGAAGATCAGAGGTCACATGGGTGTGTTCTTCTCTGGGGATGTTCATCTTTGGGATATTCTCTCTGGGGTTGTTGTTTTCTCTCTGGGGTTGTTCTTCTCTGGGGTTGTTCTTCTCTGGGGGTGTTCTTCTCTGGGGGTGTTCTTCTTCTCTGGGGGTGTTCTTCTTCTCTGGGGGTGTTCTTCTCTGGGGGTGTTCTTCTCTGGGGGTGTTCTTCTCTGGGGGTGTTCTTCTCTGGGGTTGTTCTTCTTCTCTGGGGGTGTTCTTCTCTGGGGGTGTTCTCTCTAAGCATACAACAAAGTCTAAGACCTTTTTCCTTGTTGCCATCCTCAGCGCCGGGGATTATAGCCATACTATTAATTACATGTCCTAGTTAAGTAGCCAGGAAGGCCGGGCTATTTAGGGCTTAAACCTCCAGGACGGCCTCATGAGAGGGTCTGTGGCCTCGACCTCCAGTGGGTATAGGAAGGTTAGGTTAGGTTAGGCTAGGTTAGGTTAGGTTAGGTTAGGTAGTAGCAATCATGAGAGAGTTTCTGGCCTCAAGATTTCTCACACACACGCACACACACACACACACACACACACACACACACACACACATTGTTAAGAATGAGTGTGTTGAACAACTTAACTCACCTGAACTGAACAATAGATTACAGGTTAATTATCTTCACTATGATATATATTAAATGAGTTTCTATTGCGCGTGTTTCTCGAGTCAGTTATTTCAGTATTGCCTCTAAACACACGTGTCTATTAAATCCTTGTGACCCTGAGATAATGAGGTCTAATAATGCCATTGAATAGATTAACGATAATGATGGTAATAATAATAATAATAATAATAATAACAATAATAATAATAATAATAATAATAATAATAATAATATTAACAATAGTAATAACAATAACAATAATAATAATAATAATAATAATGATATAATACATCAAAGAATAATAACAAAAAACATTAATAATATTTATCTTTGCGGTAAGAGACTCAGAAGGCGTTAACAAGAACACAATGTCCTTATTCCGCTGTTGTTGTTATGTGTTCCGCTGGAGTAATTCGCTATTGGTGGCCTTTACTTTGTGTCTACGTATAATGCCAACACAAAGCACTATAGTAAATGAGATTGAATAAGGTCCAACGCATTATGTTATTAACCTCGCGTCATACCTAAAACGTGGGAGCCAATGTGTGTGTGTGTGTGTGTGTGTGTGTGTGTGTGTGTTTGTGTGTGTGTGTGTGTAGGTGCTTCTCATGTATATAAAAACCTTGATCTTCTTGACAAAATTATAAGTGCTTCGTTATAAGTCAAGCTACTTAACGTATAAATATTTACCTTGATATATGTTCCTGGTACACCTGAACGTTAATTAATTAATAAAATCTACTTAACATTCACGAAAGATAAAAGAAAAATAATAATTCAGATCAGTAAATAAGCGAAAGGGTGGATAGAAAACAAAATAAAAATAATTCAGACACGTAAATAAAGGAAAGGATGAATAGAAAACAAAAGAAAATATTTGGGTGCTTTCTTTTTCACCTGGGTGGGAGGGGGAAGGGGGGGGGGGAGGTACACGATATTCAATTTACAATTATCTGCTCCCGCGCCGGTAGGTCTTGAGGCGGGGTACTGAGAAAGCACCCTTGAGGGACGTAGGCGAAATGTCATCAAGGGATTGAGTTTCACCTGGTTTGGTCCCTCGTGCTGCCGCCAGGGGGAGAAAATTCCTTCTTTTATAGATTGGCGGTGATGGGAGGGAAGGGATGGATAATGTGGTGATGGGAAGGAAGAGGTGTTGAGATGGTCATGATGGAAAGGGAGGGATGGAAGAGGAGGTGATGGTAAGGGGAGGTCTGGATGATTGGGTGATGGGAGGGGAGGTGTGGGATGGTGATGGGAGGGGAGATGGGAAGGTGAGATGAGATGAGATGAAAGGGAATGAAAGATTACAGGCTCTGGGTGTAGTCCTGTCAGGCAAGTAGGTGTGTCTTACAGGAAAATGTAGTGAGAACGACACACACACACACACACACACACACCAAGATCGTGAAAGATGGTGGGCGGTAGGGACGTCAGAGAGGGGTTTGGAGGAAGATGAGAGCGATGGTGGAGTGGGAGGAGAGAGGGAGGTTAGAGGGAGTGGTAGGAGAGAGAGAGAGAGGGAGAGAGTGGGAGGATGTTATTGCGCCTTTGTACACAAGTAAAAGTTAAAGGACTCAGTGTTGAAGCGAAATAGGTATTAGTGTGTCGAATATTGGAGTGGAGTTTTATCTCACGTTAGCAACATATTGGGGGAAGTGTAAAACGCTTCATCTAGATTGCCTGAAGAGAGTCATCCTGAAATATGTTATTATAATGCAAGGTTGTGAGTAGAGGGTTGTGATGAGTGGGTTGTATTGAGTGGGTTGTGATGAGTGGGTTGTATTGAGTGGGTTGTGATGAGTGGGTTGTATTGAGTGGGTTGTGATGAGTGGGTTGTATTGAGTGGGTTGTGATGAGTGGGTTGTGATGAGTGGGTTGTGATGAGTGGGTTGTATTGAGTGGGTTGTGATTACTGGGTTATTGTAAATGAAATACCAGGCATATGTCATTAAACTGAGATGGATATATTAAATAAAACAAACTAAAGATATATCTTCATACTTGAGGAATATATTTCATGAAACACCAAGAATTATACCATTACACTTTGATATACTAATTGGAACATCCAGAATTATACCACCAAAAAGAGGGGCTTCAGCATTTAATTCATTTCTCCTGTTCGAAGTTTCAAATTCTCATATAAAAGTTGTAAGAGTCGACCTCACCTCCCGCCACCGAAGTCCCAAATGTTACTTTTGGCTTAGGATCGAATACTCTTGAAATCCTGAGGAATAACACGGTAAATAACATGGTAAATAACATGGTAAATAACATGGTAAATGACATTGTATATATGAGGTATGACATGCACTCTTGACATCGAGATGAGGGTGAATTTACTAAGGCGCCTGTAATAATAATAATAATAATAATAATAATAATAATAATAATCGATATAAATAAATTAATTTGTTTATGTGTGTGTGTGTGTGTGTGTGTGTGTGTGTGTGTGTCTATCAGTAAGTGCAAAAATATGTATGTGTTTCTTTACGCCATTTGCCTCTGTCTACCCAGCAGTAATTGGGAACCTGAATGTTAATCGATTTGCGGATCGTGTTCTGGGGTAATGGTTAGCCAGTGCAGTTGGCGAGTTGTCCGGTCTTCTCGGACTATTCCTTGACACTGGGTCATACAACTCGTTAACTCAGGGTGTGGTTGTTGTGTTGGCGACAGCTTCTACACCTTAAACAACTTCACGCCTAGGTGACCCTTGGGCCGACCATCCTCATTACACGAGGGGCAACCATTATGTGTGTTTGTATCTGTCTGTCTGTATATATGGATTTGTGTGTGTGTGTGTCTGTCTGCCTCTCTGTCTGTCTGTCTGTCGGTGTAGTAGTTGTCCTTCCACACCCCCAAATAAGGATCTTTGTCGAGACCGGTGTCGATATTGGCTAAATATAAAGGATTGAAAGACAGGGAGACCAGTGTTACCAAGTCTTTGATCTTCTACTCCCTTGTGAAGTTAAAAAACAAGGTAGACGAATTTCAGGCAGTATTGGTCTAGTGTCTGTGTGTGGGGGAGGGTCTTTTGCTAAGGATCTTATTTTGCCTTATTTCTTATATTATTTTGCCTTATTTTTATCGTATTTTAGAAAGGTACGGTGGTGGTGGTTAGGGTGATGGTGATGTAGGGTGGTGGTTGATGGTGGTAGTAGTGTAGAGGGTCCCCACTCCCACCACTCCCCATCCCTTACCTCCCCAACCCCTCCCCAACCCCTCCCCACACCCCTCTCCCTCTCATCAAGTGAGGCTGACTCCTCCAACATCATTAGTAAGAGAATCCTCGACTCTGATTATTAATTACCCTTAATTTTTCCACTCTACCTGTCTTACTTTTTTACCCTGAAAATTTAGACTCTCTCTCTCTCTCTCTCTCTCTCTCTCTCTCTCTCTCTCTCTCTCTCTCTCTCTCTCTCTCTCTCTCTCATACCTCGAGTTAGTGGTCCTCTTACCTGAAAAAAAATGTAGTGAAGGAAGATGTCCACTGAAAAAAGGTCTCTATCTTACCCCACAAAAAGACCCTTAATAGACAACCGCCCCCAAAGACACCCCTAAAATCTCCCCCAAAAGTGCCCCCTGCCCCCTCTCTTCCCCCGTCAACCCCCTCCCCATAATAAAATAAGTTAACCCTTTCACTTCAGGGCACAAGTATCGTGGTCTTATTGTCTAAGCGTCTTAAGGGTGATTGTCCAAGTGATTTACGATACGACTTGAAACGTTTTACTGTAGCCTCTAGTGAACATCGATCCCCCCCTACCCTCCTCCCCCCCTCCCCCGCCCCCCCACCCCTCTCCCCACTTCTCCCTATCCTGGTCTTGGAGATATTGAATCGAGTGGGAGACAGAGAGAGAAAGAAAGAGAGAGAAAGAGTGTTTATTTCTGTGTGTGTATGTGTGTGTGTGTGTGTATGTGTATGTGTGCGTGTGTGTGTGTATGTGTGTGTGATGTGTACGCAATGAAAGGAACAAGAACAAAGGAGATATAGCCAGTTACTCATTAATTTTTCACTGTAGCAACCAGACACCATTCATTACCTCTCAGACAATACGGGTATACAGCTAAACAGGTAACGAATAGCGTAATTAACCTTTACACATGTTGAAAGGCCTTCCTACCTATCCCCAAGGACGACTGGAAGCGATAGTAATGAAGATTTAGGGGTAAGTTAAGGTCTGGTTAATCCTAAGATGCATATACGGGCCTGGATCCTAACCTAACCTAACCTAACTTAACCTGACTTGACCGAACCAAACCTAACCTAACCTGACCTGACCTAACCTGACCTAACCTAACCTAACCTGACCTAACCTAACCTTTACAAAAACAAAAAATAAATACTTTTAGCTCATAGTTTCATCAAGTGATTACGTTTCCCTTGTAAATATTTTTTGGGGCAATATTTAGTTACTTAGATATGAAAAAAAAAATCAAAATTATTCTATAACTATTTCTAACCTTCAACATATTGCAAAATTGATAAACTTTGACTTTTTATTTTTATAAATTAAATGACCTTGTAAACAATTTTAACTTCGGAACTTTTTTGACGTTTTCTAACTTACAAAAAAACTTTAAACCTTTACTGGAAATCAAATACAACTGATTTTAGTTACGAATGTCATATCTTTTTTTTTTTTGCTTTGACTATTCTTTTATGCATCGTTAATAAAGTACAAACGAAAAATAGCCCCGGTTTATTTATCATTGAACACTTGAGTAAAACTGTTGATGCCATGGCTCAGAGGTAACATTTTAGAGATGTATCCCACGAGACGTTGGTTCGAACTCCGGCTAGGCGAGACTGGCTGAGTGGAATTACCTCCCCCCCACCCACCCTTACCTCCCCCCCACCCACCCTACCCTGACCCTCACCTCCCTCCTCCCCCCACATAGGAACCTCACTGTGCAGTTTCCAGTCTCCAACATAACATATATCTTCTCTTTCTCTCTACTTTCTCTCGTTTATCTCTCTTTCTTATCTCTCTCTTTCTCATTCTTCTCTTCCCCATCCTAAATTCTGTTCAGTTACAGAAAGTTTCCAAAAATATTGACAATACCAGGAAATCGACACCCCCAAATCCGCCGATACGGACCAGGTCTCTGGGTCTTGTTTAGTTTAACCCAACCCAACCAAACCCAACCAAACCCAACCCAACCCAACCAAACCCAACCAAACCATTATCAACAATCCTGACGAGGTAAATGCCACAAGCCGTCACCTCTCAAACGACTAACCATTACGTATGTATGTTTGGTATTCTCTGTGAGTTGCTGTTGTTTGACTGTTACACTGTTACATTATTTCTCTCTATTTCTCAGTCTTTATGTTTTTTTTTTTGTGTGTGTGTGTGTGTGTGTGTGTGTGTGTGTGTGTGTGTGTGTGCGCGCGTGTACGTGATCTCGGTATGTGGAGGAGGTTCGGTTCCCCTCATATGTGTGTTGACAGACAGTTGATGACTAGGCCAAGTCCTCTGGTGTATGGTATTTATCTTCAACTGCTGCCTCTCTCTCGGCTCGCTCTGGTAATATATATAAATATATATATATAATGTGCCTAAATGATAGTGATAGATTATTCATAATTACGTTATATCAATATTACTCAGGCAAATGGCAAACACTTAAATTTTATTGTCCGGGATGTGTTATGATTTATGCTGGTGGCCTGCGGGAGAGAGAGAGAGAGAGAGAGAGAGAGAGAGAGAGAGAGAGAGTGAGTTATCTTTATCTCTCACGTAGACAATATAATAATGAAGCTGTCAGTAACTACAGCAGGGTTAAGCTCAAGGGTTCACCAGACCTGAGCTTCATAGTGTCAGGGTAAAAGACTTGTCCGTTACGCTTCCAAAATTGAGAAAAATCTGTGAATTTTTTTTTTATATATCAATTGTATTTTAATGATTCTTTTTCGTTTTAATCAATGCAAATTTCTACTAATTATTCAGGCTATTTACCAGGCGACACGTGACATGCCAATTTAGTGAGTAGAATTACATGCCTCAACCACACCACACCACACCACACTACACCACACCACACCACACCACACCACACCACACCACACTACACCACACCACACCACACCACACCACACCACACCACACCCCTGAGTAATGGATCTTTGTAACAGTCAACATAAACACCAGCCACGACAACATACACTGCCCCTCCTCTTCCCAGTCAACAAGCAGAGGCTGCGTCACGATTCATCATAACCTAGAGACAAGTTAAGGTTACAATATATTTTGATCATTATACTACATTATTAACCTTACTGAGCATTATTTTGTGTTAGGGTGATTAAACTTGAGGTCGGATAATCTGGGGGCTAATCTTCAGGTGGTTACTGAGGTTTACCATCGTCGAAAGATTAGCCTCTAATTACGCCCATCATGGTAGTGGGGAAGGAGGTTAAATTGGCTGGTGTTTAGTACCTATGGGGTCTCACTATAGTCCCCTTACGGATAATTTATACGTTTATCCGGAACATTAGAGTCCGGTAGAGTAGAACAGTCAATGCTAGAGTGACCAGTGATGGATACCTGTTCTTATTCACCTGTTATAATTAGAGTCACACCTGTTATATGGCTCACCTTGACTAAAATTATTAACCCACAAATTCCTTAACTCCCAAGACCCGTGACGTCATCCTTGAGACTAGTATCACTCATATAATTAATAATAACTAAATATTTATAATTATCGTAAATAAATTATGCTATATTTTAGTATTGTATTGTTTAGTAAATACTTAGTGATTTTGTGTAGTATTTTCCAACCGCTCCTCTTCGATAAATTACTCCCTGCAATATTTCAATAGCTGGTTGTCAATTGTTTGTAGATTAGGTTATATTTGGCTCTTAACCCGCCTGGACAGTGAGATAGAATAAATAGTGTTTTGGTTTAAGTTATTTAATTTATATAAGATTACTTTTCATTGATCTAAGTAACATATA
>CAUDMG010000489.1:1815000-1822500 GCA_958450375.1 Homarus gammarus | reverse complement strand
AGGTTCTCATTTGTGGGGTAAGATATACACTATATATATATATATATATATATATATATATATATATATATATATATATATATATATAATATATATATATATATATATATATATTGTTTATTTCTTTTTTATATAACCATGAATAGAACGGAGCCAATTCCTGCCGGAATTTTGTTTTGTCCGTAAAATGAATGTTTTACATATGAATGAAGGCCATTTTTTTCGTATTTACATATCAATCACATCGGGAGGGTGTCCGGAATCATGAAATTCAAAGCTCAATTTCAGCATGGTAATATTTTGCCGGCTATTATACTACACCCTGACGGACAGACACACGGGACCCAGTCACTCACTGCTGGTCTGATTGTTTCTGATTCTTCGTCATAATCGTTCACGACCAAGACTAAAATTGTCGCTGTATACATGTTGTTGATCTCTGGTCCTTAGCGTGTGTGTGTTGGCCCCTCCCCTCGTGTTGTTCCACTATCAGCAGCAGCGCCTGGGAGTGTTCTCATATACAGCTGGTGTACAAGGTCTAGTGTACACGAGGGGGCCCAACATCCTCTCACTCGGCTCTCCAACCCCTGACCTTTCGATCTGAGGCGAAGGCTGTTCCAACTGGTCTTTATTATTATTATTATTATTATTATTATTATTATTATTATTATTATATAAACACACATTCTACATTGTGTGTGTGGTACATAAACACACACATACACACAGGATCAATTGTCATGTTTGTGTAGTGTTGTTTGTCCCAGCTCACAGCCTTGGCAGACTGAGGTACTGCTGTTGGTGAGAGAGAGAGAGAGAGAGAGAGAGAGAGAGAGAAAGTCTATATAATATTGAACAGATTATACTGATCTTCCAACCTGTCATAATAAAGTTACGAATAAACCAAAAGGACAAATCACGTAAATCGGCAACCGTCGTCAGCTGATGTTTTTTTTTACCAATGGAGTATTGCCAAATCACCTCATATAAATATATATTACTTTAACTTTATTTACAGTTCCACCTTGATATCAATAAATACCATTAAATTCTTTACACACATTATCCAGGGAATTAATTATAAGACTAAGAAAGAAATAATATATCACTCCCATGGTAGCAGACTTAGTAAATATAAATATCGACATGTTTTTTTTTTTTCTTCAATATCTGGCAATATCTGATGTGTATATTTCATTGCACCAAGATTGTTTCTCACTGTCTTACCTAGAGCCTGACCAAATATTTATAACGAGTTGAGAAAATCTATTCTCTCTCTCTCTCTCTCTCTTCTCTCTCTCTCTCTCTCTCTCCTACCATTGTCACCGGAGATATTCATTTGGGACCCGAGGTTTGTGTTAGGCCAGTCGTCATCTTTGCCAATGCCCTGGAAGACCCTGGTGTGGTACTAGTCAATAGGGGTCAATAGGAATAACTGGGCTTGTAACTCTATTGGTTGAGTACCCTTTATCTGGTAACACTGGGGTGGGGGGGTATGTCTGATTAAAGAAGCCATTCCTTCCACTTCTGTCTCTCTGTCTGTCTCTTTCACTCTGTTTCTGTCCCACTCGTTATTGTCTTACTCACTCACACACACACACACACACACACACACACACACACACACTAAGGAAATTGCTCCTTCACACTATCATTTGGCATGTAATATATTTAATGGTAGAGATGAGTGTATCTAAGAACAGTCATCTCACTACAGAATAAATGGTTTGAGACCTAAAGAATATAATCCGCTCATGGGGTTTCTGAAGTGGTTTATATATAATTATTATTTAAAAAGTTAGAATATTATACGTATTCCGATTTTAATATCTACGAGTGAATTATTACAACGGATTTAATTATTGCAGGGAGTGTATTGTTGCAACGAGTGAGTTATTGCAACGGAGAATATCAACAAGAGGATGTTGCTTAAGTTGCTTTCAGATTGCAAGAAAAATGTGTTTTGTTTTGTATATGATATTGATTTGTTGTCTTCATATTGGTAAAAAAATGATGATGATGATGATGATGATGATGATGATGATGATGATGATAATGATGATGATGATGATGATGATGATGATGATGATGATGATGATAATAGCGTTTGTTCTACTTTGCAACATAAATATTATAGGCAAAATATAGATAGCTTTTGAAAGATAGTGTTTAATGTTGCTTCCATATTGCAAAAGTCAATATAGATACTTTCTCTGTGTTACTTAAAGCTTGCAACACGATCCCGTTAATAGATCTTACAGAATATTATACTATGATCCCCATATTGCAAAAAAACCCACTGCAACTCTATCATGAATATATTGCAACTTGTATACCATTAATGATTTGCAACTCTCTATAACACTAATATATTGCAACTTGTATACACCAGTCAGTCATTGCAATGAGAAATGTCAACAGATTTTGCAAGACATTGGATATTTTTGGTTTTTGGAATAGCGAAAGAATTGTTTTGTTTTTTCGTATCTACAAATGTTATATCTCAACTTCAAGTCTCAGTATAGCCTTTGCAGAATATTACTAACATTATCTCCAGATCGCAAAAAAAAAATAAAATCCGTCGTTTTTTTTTTTATTTTTTGGTGTTTTATTTTGTTTTATACACCAGTAAGATATTAACCACGACTAACCTCCATAGTATTTTTATTTGTTTTCAGAATATTGGTATAGTAATTTTACCTCCAATATCTTCACTATCACATTCACATTTTTGTGAGGGGAGGAAGTGAAGTGTATCAAACCTCTTCAGCGGCTGGATATAATTTCATTTCATTAAGTCTTATTTCTAAGGGATCTTTTTTTTTTATAATTATTATTGGTTTTTCTGTTCTGCCTATTTCCCTCCCGGTCGTCTCTCGTTGGTAGTTCTTTAGATCGACTTGGGTGGAGAACTGTGTTGATTTAACAGCTCATCTTGTCATCTCCACTGGAAGGTTTTGTGTGCTTTTGTGTGGTTTTGTAATTATGTTATGCTTATCAGGAATGACAAAAAACCCCACTGTTTATAAAAAGTCATTTTTTTTTTGGGGGGGGGGGGGAGGCATAATATTTCCTCAACATTAAACTCCTTCAATTATAATCCTTTAACAGACTCCATATTACCTGGATACCTGTCTGGTAATTAACGTCACATATTGTCTGTTAATATCTAGCTTGCCAATATAATAAAGAAACATAAGCGGTAATGGTCAGCTTGTATTGTAGATTATGAACTGAATTCCCATATTGTTTCGTTCATGGGTGTGTGTGTGTGTGTGTGTGTGTGTGTGTGTGTGTGTGTGTGTGTGTGTGTGTGTGTATGTGTGTGTGTGTGTGTGTGTGTGTGTGTGATTCTTAGGAGGGTTTAATGTGCTATAGGTGTAATGGCTTGTTTATTAATGATGGTTTATAATAATAACAATAACAATAACAATAATAATAATAATAATAATAACAATAATAATAACAATAATAATAATAATAATATCAATAACAACAATAACAACAAAAACAACAACAAACTCACAAGGAATCAACAAAAACAACTCAAAATTCATCTCATATTAATAAATTCAAGAGTTTCCCTTAAATCCCATTTTCTATCTGAGGTACAACTATTATAAATGAGTCCTAGTTCATATTTTTTTTTACCCCTTGACAGCTTTAAGTAATAACATTAGTCACATCTGTTGCCTCATATATCACCTTCAGTTATATATATTTCAAGCAACATTGGGTAATAGGAAGAGAAATGCGCATTTTAGTTCCAATCTGTTGCCAGGAATGAAATTTTGCCCCGTTTTACAAAATGATTTATCTGAGTGTATTTTTTTGTCTATAAGGATTTTTCATTTTGTGAGTCGACAGAAAATTGAAGTGAAAATTACTGTTCTGGTCGAGACTTGTGTGTGTGTGTGTGTGTGTGTGTGAAGAATCTCGCTGTTTTAATTATATTTTCTCTCTCTCTTCTTTACTCTCTCTTCTCAGCTGGTGTGAGGTGTATTCTGTAAACAAAAACAAAATATTTATTTCGTGAAACCTAAAAAAAAAGTCATAGTATTAGTCTGTGTGGAACATACGATAAAAATATATTTCTTGAAAAATTCCCCCCAAAATTACAAGGAATTGAAGAAAGTGTTGTCTGAAATATATTCTCACTGTGTTTATTGAAGCAGAAAGACACGGTGAAAATAGCCCCCAAATTATATATTCCATTAAAGGAAAAATATTTTCAAAGCAATTATTACATCTATAAAATTTATTTTACCAATGAAAAAGTGCTGACGGTAATAGTCTTACAATGAGAAATAACTAAACAAAAGTACATATTTAAGAAAGTTATTATAGTCCCATTTAAAATACTCGTAAGTATTTTAAATAAACTAACAAAAAATCGATACAAAATTTAAAAAAAATATATGAAAATAAACAAAAAATAACAAAAGTAATAATATTCACATGAAAAATATTCCCAAGTGTTATTATAATAGGAGAGACTCGATATAAGATAACTCGAGAATGTGATTTTCTGCTTCCAGTTTTCAATATACTCTATGACGCTTTTAGAAATGTGAGATCAGTATAAAAGTCGTGGAGGTGTTTGTTTACTGCAAGGCTCAGAGTGTGGTTGGTCCAGGGGGGTGTGTTGTGGTGACTCATGCGTGCGTGTGTGTGTATGTGTGTGTGTGTGTGTGTGTGTGTGTGTGTGTGTGTGTGTGTGTGTATCCAAACTGGTGCTAAAGGAAGATTATCTAGTTTAGGTTAGAGTCTCAGAACAAATTTATGTCTCATTTTGCACGCTATTATGCATTAACTAAAGTGATCCATTTCATTGCGTTGTTACATCACTATTTTACGAGCGTTTAATAACCAGTATAATGTTATTTTCAGTATTTTACTTTACATGTAGTGATGGAAGTCCGTATTGTTGATTTGTCTGTTTATATCTGTGTTTGTCTGTTTATATCTGTGTTTGTCTGTTTATATCTGTGTTTGTCTGTTGGTATTTCATCTCTCATCATTTAGTTACTATCACCATTTCATCATCATACTTCATTATCACCAGATACCATTACATTGTATCACCAGTCATTATCACCAGTCAGTATTACTCCGGTCACCATCACACCAGTCACCATCACACCAGTCACCGTCACACCAGTCACCATCACACCAGTCACCTTCACACCAGTCACCATCACACCAGTCACCGTCACACCAGTCACCATCACACCAGTCACCTTCACACCAGTCACCATCACACCAGTCACCATCACACCAGTCACCTTCACACCAATCACCATCACACCAGTCACCTTCACACCAATCACCATCACACCAGTCACCATCACACCAGTCACCATCACACCAGTCACCATCACATTTTACCATTATACCTCACTCTCGCCTCACCATAACCGATCGCTATCAATACTTTCCACTCCAAACTCTCTCTGGGGTTCACAATCCACTGAAAGTTTGTGTGCTAACTTACCTCAGCTCACAGGGACCGAGCTCCGTGCCTAGGATGAGCCTCTCTCTCTCTCTCTCTCTCTCTCTCTCTCTCTCTCTCTCTCGGAAATAAGTCTTACCCAAATTTATAGCGGAAATTTATCTCGAAATTATTGGCTCTAAGTTATGAGAATTGCCTTTGAGCAACTTGAACCATCGTCCTAAGTTATGTCTGTCTGAACAATTGTTTCTCTTTTGGTTTTCTAATGGTTTTTAAATTGGACTCTGAAAGGTTTTTAATTGGATTTTAATGGATTTTTAAATTGGACTCTGAAGGTATTTTTAATTGGACTTTAATGGGTTTTTAAATTGGACTCTGAAGGTATTTTTAATTGGAATTTAATGGGTTTTTAAATTGGACTCTGAAGGTACTTTAAATAGGCCTCTAAAGGGTATTTTTAATTTGGATTTTAAAGGTTTTTATATATACACAAGGCAGGATATACAAGACAGGACAAGCATAGTATATACACCCCAGGACATGATATACACCACGGGGCAGGATACACACCCCAGGAG
This sequence comes from Homarus gammarus, assembly GCA_958450375.1. Classification (NCBI taxonomy): domain Eukaryota; kingdom Metazoa; phylum Arthropoda; class Malacostraca; order Decapoda; family Nephropidae; genus Homarus; species Homarus gammarus. The sequence goes on along the minus strand of CAUDMG010000489.1, from coordinate 1,816,470 downwards.
AGGATATGCACTACGGGGCAGGATATACACCCCAGGAGAGGATATACACCACGGGGCAGGATATACACCCCAGGAGAGGATAAACACCACGGGGCAGGATACACACCCCAGGAGAGGATATACACTACGGGGCAGGATATACACCCCAGGAGAGGATATACACCACGGGGCAGGATACACACCCCAGGAGAGGATATACACCACGGGGCAGGATACACTCCCCAGGAGAGGATATACACCACGGGGCAGGATATACACCCCAGGAGAGGATATACACCACGGGGCAGGATATACACCCCAGGAGAGGATATACACCACGGGGCAGGATATACACCCCAGGAGAGGATATACACTACGGGACAGGATATACACCCCAGGAGAGGATATACAGTACGGGGCAGGATATACACCCCAGGAGAGGATATACACCACGGGGCAGGATATACACCCCAGGAGAGGATATACACCACGGGGCAGGATACACAGGACAGGGCAGGATATACACTCTCTACCTTATGGGCTCACTACTGTCACAATCACCATGGCAACTTTTTCCATTTTTATCTCACAGCTTCCCCCACACTGTCCCAAATACCCGACTATATTTTCTCATAGTTCCCAGCAGTAGTTCTCTCTCTCTCTCTCTCTCTCTCTCTCTCTCTCTCTCTCTCTCTCTCTCTCTCTCTCTCTCTCTCTCTCTCTCTGTTTCTCTGTCTGTTTATGTGTGTGTTGTTGTATACCTTTGTTATTACCTGTATATAATTGTATACCTGTACTTGTTCCTGTAAGTATAATCACACACCTATACTCATCGTGTTGTTTCAGAATTATATAAAATGGTATAATTCTTCCCTAAACTTGAACTAAATATTGTAAATTCTCTTTTGTTCTGCAGTAAATCCCTTTGTGTTTTATTTTAATTTCTATTTTTGGTATTATTCTTTACTTTCTCTTCGTATCTTTAATTCTCTTTTATCTCCTCTCAGGTAATCATCTCTTATCTTGGTGTTCTGATATATCTCTCTTTTTTTTTTCTTTTATTTGAGCTTTTACTGTTATTGTCTTTGTTGTTCTTGCATATTATCATGTTTTTTTCAGTTCCTGTTCCACCCTCTCCCACTCTCTCCCACGCCTCTCCCACCCTCTCCCACCCTCCCACACCCTCTCCCACCCTCCTACCCTCTCCCACCCCTCTCTCACCCTCTCTCACCCTCTCCCACCCTCTCCCACACTCCCACCCTCTCTCACCCTCTCTCACCCTCTCCCACCCCTCTCCCACCCTCTCTCACCCTCTCCCACCCTCTCCCACCCCTCTCCCACCCTCTCTCACCCTCTCCCACCCTCTCCCACCCTCCCACACCCTCTCCCACCCTCCCTCACCCTCTCCCACCCTCCCACACCCTCTCCCACCCCTTCCTACCCTCCCCCAACCGCATCCTGGCGTCGACAAACAGACTGGGGCAATATTCA
>CAUDMG010000489.1:1682500-1810000 GCA_958450375.1 Homarus gammarus | reverse complement strand
TTAGCTAATGAGAACCCTTGTTATTATAAACCCTTCTGAAATCAGCCAATCAGAGCTGTTGTTGACAAAAATTACGCTAGGCATAAACCATCATCATCAAAGAGTTAAACCACCACCATCAAAAAGTTAAACCACCACCCTCAAAGAGTTAAACCACCACCCTCAAAGAGTTAAACCACCACCATCAAAAAGTTAAACCACCACCATCAAAGAGTTAAACCACCACCATCAAAGAGTTGAGTTCACTGAAGGCATTATCTCCGCCCCCTCCTGTGAGATATCTCCTAGGCCACCCTTCACATAACTGGGAGATAAGTAGCGATAGGAGACACCAAGACACTCTACCACCCAGCGTATTTGAGAGATAATTTTAATATTTAGTCCAAGGGGGAGAAACTAATCCCTGACCTAGCCTAATCCATAAGCCCTAATCTATCTTCAATTAACACATGACTTAATCCTGAACGTAACTTGAGACCTAATCTGTCCTACCCTAATACCTGATCTAATCCCGAACGTAACCTAATCTCTAATCTATCTTCAATTAACACATGACTTAACCCTGAACGTAACTTGAGACTTAATCTGTCTTAAATTAACTCATGATCTAACACATAACACACCCTCCTCAGCTTGTGAATAATGTACTGTAAGTTTATTGAATTTATCCTCAATTTTAACTAATATTATAATGTGATGAGAAGGCAGGTCAGATAAGTGGCTTTGTCGGATCTACTCGCTATCTACTCAGTCAGGCGTCGTCATCCTTGTCACAATGTCAGAACTTTTTTTTGCATAAGAGTTAGGTGATGGTGTTTATGTCGTGAAAAAAAAATTTGGTATTATTTTTATTTTTTTTTAGCATTATTTTTATGTTCGTTTATTTTCTGTTTTATATTGGGATTGTTTTATTTTTTAGTTATATTATTTTAATTGTATAATGTTTTATTTTCTTGTTTGTTCGTTTGTATTATTGTTATTTATTAATTTTCATATAAATTTCATTATTACTATTTATTTACAGGGAGAAATTATTGAAACTTAGTATTATCTATCTATAAAATAACTTTTAGCTAGTAACTGTATCTAAATTTTGAGAATATTTAATGTATTCTTATAAGCATTAGTTCGTTATTATAAGTAAAAGTTGAGTCTGAAATAGATAAGCTTTTCATGTCAGCGTTCGTAGAGTAAGTGAAACGTGGGATGCGATGTCCGTAGAGTTTTACAGCGCGGCAGCTTGTACAGTAAGCGGGGGAGAGTATGGATCCTTCTGATATTTTCGTCTCTTTTGTTAACTTATCTACCTTATCCGAGGGTGTTGGTGATTTGTAGATGTAGAACACTTGTCTCTCACTACTGTGTCCTGGGTTTGATCTTGATTCGGATGTGAGAAGTTTGTTGTTTATTTGAGTATTGTTGTTTCTTATGGAGCGATGAGGGAGAAACTCTGTAAAACCAGTGTGTGGGATTAATCTATTCCTTCAGTATGGTGACTTAAACCCTTGAGTATGGTGACTTAAACCCTTGAGTATGGTGACTTAAACCCCTGAGTATGATGACTTAAACCCTTAAATATTCTGACTTAAATACTTGAGTATAATGAGTTAAACCCTTAAATATGATGACTTAAATCCTTGAGTATGATGACTTAAATCCTTGAGTATGATGACTTAAACTCTTGAGAATGATGACAAAACCTAGAGTACGATGAATTAAACCCTTGAGTAAAATGAATTAAACACATGAGTATGACAACTTAAACCCTTGAGTAGAATGACTTAAAACCTTTAGTACTATGACTTAGTCCCTGAATACAATAAGTTAAACCCTTGAAAACGATGACAACCCCTTTAGTACGACAACTTAAACCCCTGAAATATGATGATTTAGACCCTTGAATATGATGACATTCCCTTTAGTACGACAACTTAAACCCCTGAGTACGATGACTTAAACCCCTGAAATACGATGACTTAAACCCTTGAATATGATGACTACCCCTTTAGTACGACAACTTAAACCCTTGAGTAAGACAACTTAAACCTTGAATACGATGACAACCCCTTTAGTACGACAAATTAAACCCCTAAAATACGATGACTTAAACCATTCGTATATTACAGCCACTTTCCCCAGAGACCGTGGAAGCTGTTGTAAGAAGGGAGTTTTCTACCACACATCCTCCTCGTCCCTACACCACTATCGCCTCCTGCAGGATCTACCGCAGAAGGGATTAATTCTTCTGGCTTAAGCTTAGCTGGGAATGGGTTCTGGTGTGGAGGGGGTGGGGGGTTGGGTAGGAGGTAGGCCAGTGTGTAGGATTGAGGGAAAAGGGGTAGGTCAGGAGGGAAGAGAGGTAGGGTGTAGGTTAGGTAAAAGGGGGTAGGTCAGCGGCAGGTCACGGTAGGTCAGTGGCAGGTCACGATAGGTCAGCGGCAGGTCACGGTAGGTTCAGCGGCAGGTCACGGTAGCTCAGCGGCAGGTCAGGAAGGTCAGCGGCAGGTCACGGTAGGTTCAGCGGCAGGTCACGGTAGGACAGCGGCAGGTCACGGTAGGTCCACTTTACACCGACACCAAGGCCTACCTCGCTGATGAAACGCCTCGACTCTCGTGTAAAAAACTTTGAGTAATCGCGGCCTGGGGAAATTACAGTGAGCCGGGAGGTTTATCTCGCCCAGGAGACTGTGTGGAATCTTTGGAAGCCTCTGGGAATCTCTAAGGAAGTCTCTGGGAGCCCCTGGGAGTCTCTGGGGGTGTCTTTGGGAGCCTCTGGGAGTCTCTGGGGGGAGTCTTAGGAAACCTTTTTTCACACACACACACACACACACACACACACACACACACGTCTTTATGCATCACAGGGAAAAATATAGCAGAGTACATAACACATTTACTAGGCTGGCGGCACAGATTCTACAGTATTGACATCAACATCAGAAGCAGTAAGAGTGGTAACAGCAGGCAGGGGGGAGGGAAAGAGGGAGGGATGAGAGGGAGGGAAGGGAGAGCTAGGTGGGAGGGAGGAAGTGAAGGGAGAGGGGGGGGGGGGGGCAGAGGGAGGGAAGAAAGGCCACGACACACCCGGGTAGCCGACCACCCCCCACCCCCCCCCCCCCCCCCCACCACAATGATGCTCACTTAGGGTGAAATTGCCGGGGATGAGTTGTGTATCGATCTGAGGCCTCGTCTCCTCGGCTCCCTTAGCTGCCTCTTACTGTGTTACTTAGTGCAGCATCTAGGACTCCCCTTCCCCCCCCCCCTCCTTCCTCTCCTCCCTCTACCGTCCTTCCCTCCTCCCAAGTACAGCATCCAGGACTCCTATGACCTACTTAATCCTTCCATCCATCCATTACTTCTTGCACTACTCTTTCCTTCTCGACGTTTCACCTTTCTCTTTCATCCCCATCTTTTCTTCCTCACTTTCTACCTCCCCTATCCTTACTCCCTCATTCAATTTCTCCTTGTAACATTCTTCCACTACATCCCTTTACCATTCCTCTCTTTCCTTACCTTATCTCCCCTTCCTTCCTTCCTTCATTTCCTTCCCTTCATCATCCCCAAGTAAATGAAACATGGGTGGCCGGGACCGTAGACTTACTGACAACCATACCAACAAATTTCACCTCCAGGTAACACAAAATGAATGACATTGTAGTGAATAAGAATGAATGAAGATGAAGGAAGAAAGAAAGACTTAATTAATGGCAACCGTATAAATATTTTGAGATTAGCGAAGCCTTTAAGATGCATATTTAATGATGGCTAATGTGGTGTTATTATTATTATTATTATTATTATTATTGTTATTATTATTATTATTATTATTATTATTATTATTATTATTATTACTGTTGTTTTTGTTGTTGTTGTTATTGTTGTTGTTTTTGTTATTATTGTTATTGTTATTTTTCTTCTCTGTTACCGTCTATTAATATTTCGGATAATAAAAAGTTCGTTATATCCGACCAAGTTAATGAAAATATCTCGTTTTGTTGTTACCAAATGGGTAAATAAAAATAATAACTCTTATAATCCTATTAAAGTGAGGTAAAAATATCGGTCATGTGTTTTGTTGACTTTAATGGTTTCTGGTTATTGAGGTATTTCTGCTGTGAGAGGTTGTTGTTGTTATTGTTGTTGTTGTTGTTGTTATTATTGTTGTTGTTTTGGTTGTTATTGTTGTTGTTGTTATTGTTGTTGTTATTATTGTTGTTGTTATTATTGTTGTTGTTTTGGTTGTTATTGTTAATGTTGTGTATGTTGTTATTGTTGTTATTTAGATTGTTATTATTACTGCTGTTGTTATTGTTTTTGTTGTTGTTGTTGTTATGATAAGTGCTCTCTTCCTCTCTCGTGACCACTACTCTCTCTCTCTCTCTCTCTCTCTCTCTCTCTCTCTCTTATGACACTTCCCTCCATTATTTCCCCCCCTTTTCCCATGATACTTTCCCTTCACTACGACCCCCCACCTTCCCTACTCCCATGGCAATTCCCCCTTCACCATGACCCTTCCCTTCTCCTATATAACACCCAGCCTCTCAACACTCCCCCCATAACACTTCCCTCTATCACGACCCCCCTCCTCTGTGACACTCCCCTCCATGCCATGTAAACAGTCACATTAATGCTGTGTCGTTCCCCCACCTCGCCTGTGTAATATTCAGAGACCTTTATAGGACAATCGAGCCTTACCGTCAAACACAACGCTGGTAATGACTTTTGGGCATCGAGCTCCTGAAGGTGCGGGAGGTTTTTAATTGTAAATGTTCCCTACTACTACTACTACTACTACTACTACTACTACTACTACTACTATTACTACTACTACTTACTACTACTACTACTGCTACTAACTACTAACTATTGCTACTCGTTTCGAACCTAATATTAACAATACACCAAAATATTTACATTCCAGAAAGTAGACATTACGTGTATGAGTTCGCAAAAGTCGATCACGCAATCTGTCCCCGAACCTTGTCATCAGGTTAAAGGGTGTGATTATGAACTTACATAGCACACACACACACACACACACACACACACACACACACACACATACACACACACACACGACGTTGAAAGAATATGAGGTAACCATGATAAGCAAAGTGTGCGGTGGTGAAGCAGATAGGGTGTTCACCTCCTATCCTAAAGGTCACTGGTTCTCGCCTTGGGGTACACCTTGTCGACCCAGCTGTGGATGGGTACCTTACTTTAATTGGAAAAGTGAAGATGGTCGAGTTCAGTGTCGGCCACATTGTTACGTGTGAGAGAGAGAGAGAGAAGAGAGAGAGAGAGAGAGAGAGAGAGAGAGTATAATTTACGATGAAATAAATTCTAGCCTAATGATGATTCACGCTTTATTAATAGAGGTAAAAAAAATAATACTTCCTTTCATCACTAAAATGTTTTCTTTTAACGTGTGTAACTGGTATATATTAACACGTAGACTTATATAGCGTATTATAAGTTATTTTTGGCTGTGTTGCTTAATTATATTTACACCTTTCCTTACTGACTGGCTGAGAATAATATTAATTTTCCTTCATGAGGGATATATTTGCCCGTCTCTTTATATGTTGTGCCAGCCGTATGACCTGCTCAGCACTAATACAGGTTTGAAAATTTCTTGGTTCAGGTCAGGTCAGGTCAGGTCACTGTGGCTCTATGATGTTGCTTTGACTGTCATGTGTGATAAACAGTGTGTCTGATCCTAGGATAACTTATAATGGAACTCTCTCTCTCTCTCTCTCTCTCTCTCTCTCTCTCTCTCTCTCTCTCTCTCTCTCTCTCACACACACACACACACACACGTTTTCCGTTCTCCACCTCAGTATGTCCGTCTATGTTCCACTTTACCAATATACTCATAGGGCATATACACCCCCCCTTACTCTCCATCACTCCCCCCCCCCCTTGTGATGTACTGTTTTGGGAGTATAACTAAACAGATATACCCCTACTCCCCCCCCCTCTCACTCCCACCCTTGTAATATACTGAGTTGTGAGTATAACTAAACATATATATCCCCTACTCACTCCCCCTACCTCCCCAACACCTCCTACCCCTTACTCCGCCCACTCCCCCTCCCCCTCCCCCCCCTTTGTGATATACTGGGCCGGGAGTATAGCCGAACATTATGCATTTTCCCGTTAAGGTGGGCGGCGAATTCCGAGAATTTATTTGCCATTCTGGGCTCGCGTGTGGCCAAACAAATTGAGGGGAATTGGAGAGAATTCGGCAGCGATGGGCGATTCTCCTCCGGGTAGATTAAGGGGGCTGGAGGGGGGAAGGGGGCTAAAGGGGAAGGGAGGGGGAGGGGAGGGAGTTGGAGGGGGACTGGAGAGGGTGAAATGGGCTGGAGGGGGAAGGGGGTTAGAGGTGGAAGGGGGCTGGAGGGGCAAGGAGCGGGAGGGAGGGAAAGAGAAGGGGAAGGGGAAGTAGTTTCTTTCGTAAGGGTAAGTGATGGGCGGGTTTAGGGATTTTAAGGAGGTAATGTAAAGAAAATATCCCTTCACCCCCCCCCCCCCCCCCAAATGCTTAAATTGTTTAGAGTATCTTACGTAAAATATTGAAAAAATGCTAAAAAAAACTGTAAAAATAAATAAATTGTTTACTTACTATTTGAAATGTTGAAAATACTGAAAATATTAGCATATTTATTTTGGATGGTTAAATTCCTTAAATTACTTAAAATGTCTAAAATACTTATGTTTTCTTAAATGACAGAAATACATAAATTATTTTAAAGCAATTGATTACCTGAAGTATTGAAAATATAGGAGATACTTGAATAACCTTGAATAACCTTTAATAACGAAACACACACACACACACACACACACACACACACACACACAGTACTAATACACCCACTAATACCACACACAACACAATTTCTACCACCGAATAGAATTAAATTAAAAATAGTTTTCATTCTCGTACAATTTTTCGAAATGTTTATTCCCTTATTTCGTTTTGTGTTGATTTATTTATTTATTTGTTTTATTTATTTTGCTGTTTCTGTTTTTTTTTTTTTTAGTGTTGATACTAAAGAATAGTTTTATGGTGAGGGTTGGACGCTGGGGTTTAGAATGGCAGGTGTCATGCAAACGAAAAACACACATATAAAACACACACACACACACACACACACACACACACACACACACACCCACCCACCCACCCACTCACCCACACACACACACACACACACACACACACACACACACACCCACCCACTCACCCACACACACACACACACACACAGAGGGTTATAGAGACTAGTGTCAGAATCATCCCTCAACTTTATTCCAATTTGTGTCAGACGCCTCGTGCATTATGGCCCATTTGTGTGTGTGTGTGTGTGTGTGTGTGTGTGTGTGTGTGTGTGTGTGTGTTTTACCATAACACCATAATATGAAACTGCCCATACTTCAATAACAGTTTCGGTCCCCCCACCATAACACCAAAAGTAACATAACATAACACCGCTATAAAGGCTCTTGTGCCATTAGACATCAACTCTATCAGACAATAATATTTTAATGGAGTCAGTTTTTGTCAATAATCTTTAATATATTACCTAAGTGAGGTTCCATAATACACACATATCACTTTATATTACAAGGATAAGGTGTCCTAAGGTCCTTCAGTAGATCTAAACTTCTTCAGGATATAATAGGATAGGGGTTGTAAGGTCCTTCAATAGCAGACGTAAACTCCTACAGGACACCTCGAGAATAAGGGTTATCTAGTTCCTCCTTCAGTAGCTCTAAACACCTTCAGGATCGCACCAGAAGTTCCCCCAACACTAGACTTATCACCACACACTATCACAACAGATGGCCCCATCTAGCGAGTAGTTTAGGACCATTTTTTTTCCTTACCTTATGAGCGTATTATGAGGCTACTGGGTGTAGGTGTGTGAGCTGAAATAATCTCCCCCGTCCACCATAGCTTCAGTAGGAGAGGTCCCCCGTCGCCTATGTCCACAAACATTCCATTAAACTTTGCAGTGGTGGATCGCGATTTAGAAAACCTACTCTCTGCTTTATAGCGTCGGGGCTCCCTGTTTAAGTCGACTCTGGGGGATAAGTAGGGCGAGGTTTATGGGAGGAGGGTGAGGAGGGGTAAAGGGTGTCCCATAGCTTCGAGGAGGAGGTGGTGCTGGAGGAGGAGGGGGGGTAAAGGGTGTCCCATAGCTTCGAGGAGGAGGTGGTGCTGGAGGAGGAGGGGGAGGTGGGGGGTAAAGGGTGTCCCATAGCTTCGAGGAGGAGGTGGTGCTGGAGGAGGAGGGGGAGGAGGGGGGTAAAGGGTGTCCCATAGCTTCGAGGAGGAGGTGGTGCTGGAGGAGGAGGGGGGGGGGGGTAAAGGGTGTCCCATAGCTTCGAGGAGGAGGAGGAGGTTAAGAGGAAGACAGATGAACAGATAGACGAAAGATAAAAATATTATCGATGAAAGAGACGAAGATGAATATATAGATAAAAGGGAAGTACAAAGAGAGAGAGAGAGAGAGAGAGAGAGAGAGAGAGAGAGAGAGAGAGAGAGAGAGCTTACATCCGATTTCCACAAACTCAGTAATATATTTTCTTTCCCAAAACAAACTAAGCGATTTAGAAAAATATATGGAGATATTATCTTTGGCTCTCTCTCTCTCTCTCTCTCTCTCTCTCTCTCTCTCTCTCTCTCTCTCTCTCTCTCTCTCGGACCATCGCGTCGGAGGGGTCATTCACCTGTATGTTAATCATCATTCAATTCACCTGAGTATCACTGACGCAATACTCACGATGCTCACAGGTAAAAATCTTTTGTCAATACTCGTAAAGCCAGGTCTCTCTCTCTCTCTCTCTCTCTCTCTCTCTCTCTCTCTCTCTCTCTCTCTCTCTCTCTCTCTCTCTCTCTCTCCCACACACACATAGAGCCACACAGTACAGTCATTACACTACACACCCTCAAACAACCCCACCACCAATAGGGGTGTACACAAATAGCAGTTTCATCCAACTCTTTTTATAGAGATTTTTAGAATGCAAATTAGCTGTGCCCGAATACCAAATTGCTGTGGAAACGAAAACGAGAGAGAGAGAGAGAGAGAGAGTGTGTGTGTGTGTGTGTGTGTGTGTGTGTGTGTGTGTGAGATTGAGAGTGATTGAGTGAGTGAGTGAGAGAGAGAAGTGGTAGAGAGACAAAACAATGAGACACAGACAGACACAGACACACACAGACAGACAGACAGACACAGTATATTAAGCCAATCGGTCATTATATACCTCATAAATATACCTACTCAAAGCTCACTCAGCTAATTAATATAAGTGAATTTATTATTACTATTATTTTTATTTTAGCTGGGAGTCTATCTTAACGAGGTCCCATTAGTGAATAATTTAAACTTCAGATGTGATTATTGTAATTAGCCAATCGTTGTCGAGATTCAGATGAGGGGAATGTAATTATCGTAGGTAGTTATTGCAGTGATTCAAGGATTATTATCATTATTATTATTTTGGTGTGTGTGTGTGTGTGTGTGTGTGGATTATCGGGGATTGGTATTAGAGTGATTGAAAGATTATTATTATTATTATTATTATTATTATTATTATTATTATTATTATTATTATTACACACAAAAAACATAACAAATATCATGTTTATCTTACACAGGAACATGACCCAAACATTAACAGAATACCTATCATAAACCTTTGAATTTACCTGTACAAGTATTTAATTAAAACAGGTAACTAAAATGCAATAATTTACAGTATATAAATTAAATAGCTCAGAAGGGATTGTATATTCAGTTACAGAATCACCATTGTATTAATCTATGACATTTAAAACATTAATTATTATATTAATATTATTTTATATAGAGTAAAGGGAGGGGAAAATAGACAGACAGACAGACAGACAGACATGACAGACAGACAGACAGACAGACATGACAGACAGGCAGATATAATGAGAGAGAAAGTTAGTAGATAGAGATAGAGAAAATGAGAGAAAACCAAAAGGGAATGAAGAAAAAAACGAAAGAACGAAGGAGAGAGAGAGAGAGAGAGAGAGAGAGAGAGAGAGAGAGAGAGAGAGAGAGAGAGAAAAAAAAAATTCTAAACTCATACTCAAAATATTTTACCCCCCAAAATCCTGTACCGACCAACTAAAACACATTTCCCCATTACATAAAATTACAGTATACGAGTCCCAGGTGATCTACACTGTACTTAATGCTCCCTCCCCCCAACCCCCCCCCCCCCCCACACACACTGTAATCCAGTCTGAAATACTCTTATAACATTCTCTTGTTGAAATATACTCATAAAATAAAATACATTGACTGTAATATATATTGTTTAGTGATATAGATTCCTGGAGACCTCGTAAAATTGTTCATGAAATATATGTAATTGAGTTTTTTTAATAGGAATATGATTTGAATGTAAGTTTTGGGAGTTATGGGGAATGGGGAAGGAGGGATGGGGAAGGGGGATGGGGAAGGGGGAATGGGGAAGGGGGGATGGGAAGGGGGGTGGAGGATGGGGGTTATATTTCGTCGGTGATATATGATCAAATATATTTATTTTATTATGGATAATTTGTAAGTAAGTTTCATTCATTTTCTTTCGTTCTCTCCAACCCGGAAATATCCATTCATTGACACAGACAGACACATACACACACAGAAACACTATGTATGTATGTATGTATGTATGTATGTGAATGTGTGTGTATGTATGTATGTATGTATGTATGTATGCATGTATGAATGTATGTATGTATGTATGTATGTATGTATGTAGAAGGAAGTAACATGACCTAGTTGTAAAGGACGGACACACTCATGATCAGGTGTTGTTGAAAGGCTCTACCTGTGTGGTTACCTGTTGGAGGGGGCGACGGAGGTGTTTGGTGGAGTTCCGTCACCTCACTGTTCACCTTTCATTGATTAACTTACTCTGCTGAGGTCTTTCTTCACCTGGTATTAATTCTTTATTATTCTTTTTTTTATTCAGAGTGATGGTGTGTGTGTGTGTGTGTGTGTGTGTGTGTGTGTGTGTGTGTGTGTCTCTTTCGTCATTCTCCAGGTGTGATATTTATGTAAGTTTAACGACTCGTTCCGGGACATACAGTATATTAAAGGCGCTGTTTTTGTGACGATACTGTGAAATGTTCTCTCGTACTGGTGAAGTGTCGTGTTATCCTTGACCAGAGCAGCTGTGGTAAAGACTCGAATATTCAATCACGCCAGGAACTTCATTTGGTATTTTTTTGTATTTTTTGTTTCATGTTTTTATAGATTAATTTTAATGTAATTGTACATGAAATAAAAGTCTTCGGAGAGGCTTTATTTTTATTTAATGTAGACAGGCCAAGAGGAAATGTTTCGTTCCAGCAGTGTAAGTGAGGGAGTGTACCCGACTCATCTCTACATCTGTGTAACAAGAGCAACAGCATCAGAAACAAAGGCCTCCCATTCTCCCTACCTCAGTACTATAGTGTAGCAGAGACAAAAGCCTTCAACCTTCCTCCGTCCTACTGTAAGAAAAGCCTCATTCTTGGGCCGGGCAGCGATGAATTTAACAATTAACGGTGAGGCAGTTGAGGAGAGCCCTCGAGGCCCCGTCCCTGACACTGAGAACTTGAGAGCCCCTGATGACTGGTTCCGGGGCCTGGCGGGAAGAACACCACCTTGCAAGATAATCCCTTAGGTTGTTCAGCCTGTGTCTCTACAAAGAGGTTTTGAACTTTACAGCTGGGTAGTCTTGTAGGTCCTTGTTGCACCGCCTCCTTCATTTCCGCCATTGTTCGCCGGGTCGCTGGAGGACCTGGAGCTGTTATCCCATGATAGATTTTTGGAACTTCTCGCGTCCTGGCTGGAGGATCTAAACTCTTCACTAAAGCACGAGTGGGGATGTTCCCTTATGGAGGAGGAAATACCTTTGTTTTTTGTCTTTGTTTTCTCTTGTGTTTCGATATTGCTGTTGTGTTTTGTTGTTGCTGCTAAAACTGGCGATATTTTTATTGGGGAGGAATTTATTTACGTAAAAGGTGATCTTGTTTAGAAATAGTCCATTCATCCGTCCATCCATCCAAACCACTCTTAAGGCGGGGATAAGGTTCCATGGACTTACTAACTCACCTAAAAAATTTTCCAATAATAATAAAAATATATGAAGTTTAGTTAATATGAAGACTTTACTGTAGGGCCTGAGCCACTTAAGCTAGGGTGACCTACCCCCTATCTTAAGGAGGTCACAAGGTCTTGGTTATTGCTCTTAAAGATCCAATATCTCCCCCCTTTCCCCCCTTCTCCCCTTCTCACTCCCCTTACTCAAGTCCTCTCCCCCTCTTCTTACCCCCCCTCTTCGCCCTTCCTCCTCCTCCTCCTTTCTTCTTTACACCTCTTTTTTGAGGTGAAGATTATAGCCTTCTCTTCCTTACCTTTTCCTCCTCCCCCGCTTACTCTTCCTGTTTCTTCTCCTCCTATTTCGTCTCTCTCTTCCTCATCTCCCCTCTTTATTTCTCCTCCCCTCCTCCTCATCTCCCCTCTTTAGTTCTTCTCCCCGCACTTCCCCTCACATGGAGAGATCAAAGGTTAAGACGATGAAATTTTAAGGATATTTTGTACAATGTGTGACGTGTGACGACGGTGGTGACGTGTGATGACGATGGTGACGTATGGTGCTGTCTTACTAGTGCCAAGATAGTGATGTGTGACCCTTTACTCGCGTGACGTTTTATTAGTGCCATGAGAGTAACATGTGACGCCTTATAGTGCCAATTTTTAGTGAGGTGTGACGTGTAGTGCCCCCTAGGTGCCTTCATATCAGAGCCCGTGGAGTGGCACTGTGTCATATCCGTCAGTCCAGTGGCATTGAAGGGAATCTTTTAATTAAGTGAGGTTTAATATCATATCTGGTCAGGCAAGTCGAGGTATAACCAGTATGCTCTATCTCCTACACCCCAGGACACCCCAGGACACCCCAGCACTACACCCCCATGACACCCCAGCACTACACCCCAGGACACCCCAGCACTACACCCCAGCACTACACCCCAGGACACCCCAGCACTACACCCCAGGACACAGAGCGGGTAAGTCCACAGAGGCAGACTCGCTAGATCTTTCAACCGGGGAAATATCTTTTTCTTACAAGTTATGTAAAGTTGAAGACGTGAACTGAATCTCTCTCTCTCTCTCTCTCTCTCTCTCTCTCTCTCTCTCTCTCTCTCTTCCTTTACAAGTTTACTTCTATCCGGCATTAACTCTTCCCTCCCTCCCTCCCGCTTACTTCTTCTCCTTCCTTTCAACTTTCCTCCACCCACTCTCTTTCTCTCTCTCTCTCTCTCTCTCTCTCTCTCTCTCTCTCTCTCTCTCTCTCTCTCTCTCTCTCTCTCTTTCTCCCTCCCTCCTTTATTGCCACCCCGGCCACCCAATTTCTCTCTCTCTCCCTCACCACCACCACCACCCACCCTTTCTCCCTCAATACCATCACCACCCACCTTCTCTCCCTCACTCACCACCCACTCACCCCTCCTCTCACCACAACTCCCTACCATCCCCCCCCGCCCATCCTTAACATCAACCACCTACCCACCCACCCACCCACCCACCCACCCAGACAGGCAGGCATCCAGGCAGGTCCTCATAGCAGCGATACTTGGCTGGTGGCCGCCCATCTAGGGAACACTTTAAATGATAATGAAGCACCATCACTGTTACTTATTGTCCACACACGCTGCTCCAGGCCGCCCACACGCTGCTCCAGGCCGCCCACACGCTGCTCCAGGCCGCCCACACGCTGCTCCAGGCCGCCCACACGCTGCTCCAGGCCGCCCACACGCTGCTCTAGGCCGCCCACACGCTGCTCTAGGCCGCCCATCTTCACCCTATCTAATAATGACTCATAATAAGGAGGACAGTTAATGAGGAACAGCGGGAGGAGTTATGTCACATGAGAGAGAGAGAGAGATAGAGAGAGAGAGAGAGAGAGAGAGAGAGAGAGAGAGAGAGAGAGAGAGAGAGATTCATTTATTCAATAATTTATCTACGTATTTTATCTTCTCGAGCCATTTCTTAACACACACACACACACACACACACACACACACACACACAGAAGGAATCTAGTTTTTCATTACATTCTTATACATATCTTATACACCTCTAACCTGAGGCCCTACCTGTAATCAGCCGTCACCACCTGAGGATTATTCTACCTGTACTTATTACCTGTATTTTTTACCTAGAGTTCAAGTTCTACTTATTTTTTGCGATTCAATTATACCCGAATTCGGAATATGATTGATGGTGAATATGTATGTATGTATGTCATGTATGTATGTATGTATGTATGTATGTATGTATGAGTTATCGTGTGTTAATTATTTGGTGATTTTTGTTGTTGTTATGAAGTGTATCAGTCAGCGGTCATTTTCTCTCTCTCTCTCTCTCTCTCTCTCTCTCTCTCTCTCTCTCTCTCTCTCTCTCTCTCTCTCTCTCATATAAACCAAACACGAAGCCATCGCCATTACACTGCACCAAGCAATACGAACACATCAAAAATGTATACCTGTATATATGTTTGAAAGAAGAAATTTAAAAAAAAAAGAAACTTAGTAAATAATATAAAATAAATCAATAACAAGAAGTAAGCGTAAAGGAGAGAAATGGAACGAGGGAATAGCATGTGATAGGACAATTAGGTGAATGAGCTCGCTGAGTGGCGCCGTGCTTAGTGCTATGAGATGAATAAGCTCATTGAGTGGCGTTGGAATAGTGTCATTGTAGCCAACTAAAAGGAGACATTAACGAGAACATAGTTGGCTACACTGCCGTACGTGACACTTAAAGGGGAGGGGGGGCACTTAAAGGAGGGGGGGCACTTAAAGGGGGGGGGGGGTGTTAAATGTGCGAACAGAATTTCAATAGTAGGTACAGTACGACACGATATGACACGATGCGACACTATTCGATATGACACAATATTCCTTTCGTGACAGATTCGGTGGGTATTGACACGGTGGGCAATTTGACACAATGTAATTTCATATACAAGGATACTTTATGACACTATATGACACAAAATGAATGTAAAATGACACGATATGACAAGAAAGTATGCCACACACACACACACACACACACACACACACACAGTATTGAAGCCTCATAAAAATACAACCAGTGGATTGAGACCTGTTTCTCTCTCTCTCTCTCTCTCTCTCTCTCTCTCTCTCTCTCTCTCTCTCTCTCTCTCTCTCTTTCTTCCTTCTTTATTATCAGTCTTTTTTTCTTCACTTTTTCCCTATCTTTCCTTTCGCCTCAACTCCTCTTTATTCTCGTTCTTTCTCACTTATCGTAATTCTCACTTAACTACTTCTTCCTTCTCTCCCTATCGCCTTCCTTCTCTTCCTCCCTCCTTCCCTCCTCACACTCCTCACTTGTACTCTTCCTCCTCACACCTCCACCGTTTCTCCCCACTCCTGACCTTTTCTCCCCACATTCTCTACTATCTCTCCACCTTTCTTGTCTCCCCAAATACATTCTTCTTTCTTCCTCCCCATCCCCCCCATCCTTCCTCTTATATCCTCATTTTTCTCCCCACCTTCCCAGGCCCTTAGGAGTCTCGAGACACTCCCATCTTTCCTCCCCACCTCCCCATTCTCCCCACCTTTCCTCCCATACCCCCCCTGTTTATTCTCCCCA
Organism: Homarus gammarus; assembly: GCA_958450375.1. NCBI lineage: Eukaryota > Metazoa > Arthropoda > Malacostraca > Decapoda > Nephropidae > Homarus > Homarus gammarus. The sequence goes on along the minus strand of CAUDMG010000489.1, from coordinate 1,794,278 downwards.
TCTCCCCAGGTCTTCCCTAAACTCGTCCACCTGTTCATAAATTATGGCTCAAGTTTGGACAAAGTTTTGGGTCTGTAGTCGTTTACACACCCTTACACACTCTCTCTCTCTCTCTCTCTCTCTCTCTCTCTCTCTCTCTCTCTCTCTCTCTCTCTCTCTCTCTCTTCCCGGAATAAGTCAGATGCAAAACAAAAATCATTAGAAAAATAAAGAAGAAGAACATGAACAAGAAAGACAGAAAGAGAGACAAAAGAGAGAGAGAGAGAGAGAGAGAGAGAGAGAGAGAGAGAGAGAGAGAGAGAGAGAGAGCATACCCCCAAAAAATCCCCAAATCCCACAAAAGAAGAGAATTTAGAGACGACAAAATCCCTTTATTTTTACTAAAGTTTTGAAAAGTTTTAACTAAAGTGACGAAGGTTGAGACACTGACCTAACTAACCGTAATTCAACCTGGGTCGTGACCTGTATGAAACACGTTGGGGGGGGGGGGGGTGTGAATATTACAGGCTGGTAGGTCAAGATGATAATGGTAGGTCAAGATGGTGGTGTTAGGTTTGGTTGGTGATGGTGATGTTAGGTGATCAGAATGTGCTGAGGGAGGGAGGAGAAGAGAGAGAGAGAGAGAGAGAGAGAGAGAGAGAGAGAGAGAGAGAGAGAGAGAGAGAGAGATATAAGGAGTCAGACCCTCAAAGTACTGCTAATCCACCACCTCATATTATCATACTATATAAAACCATAACAAAATAGTCAATAAAATCACTAACACTTTCAATCAAACCCGTAAAAATAAAACCAATTAAAACCTTTAATAAAAACCAATAATCAACCAGGTATGTAATCATAAACCACACACACACACACACACACACACACACACACACACACACTCAACGCCTCGCTAGTCTGGCCATGACCATTTACGTGGGGATATTAGTGAACGGTAGAGTGTATTGTGTTATGGTGATGTACAGTAATACGACAGTGTGTGTATGTGTGTGTGTGTATGTGTGTGTGTGTGTGTGTGTGTGTGTGTGTGTGTTTAAATAAAGAAACAGAGAAACACAGGAAAAAAATTCAGACAGAAAGAGAAACAAACAAACAGATAGACAGACTGAAGGAGTGAGAAGGAGTGAAGGAGGAGATGGTGGTGGTTTGTCGACTCCTTCACAAACAGAGGGTGAGGAAGGAATGAGGGAAAAGTTGTGGGGAGGAAGACAAACTCTCCGGCGCCTCAGGAAAGTCTTGTCTTCCTAGAACTGTATATTCTTCTGTTTACTTTCTGTCCTCAGGTGTTTTTTTTTTTTTTTGGGGGGGGGGGGGGTAGAGGTGTTGTTTGTTTGTCTGTGTTTGTTTATGTGTGTTTGTTTGTGTTTGTTTCTGTGTTTGTCTGTGTTTGTCTGCTTGTCTCTGTTTGTTTCTGTGTTTGTCTGGATGTGCGTCTCAGTTGGTAGGTTTTCTTGTCGATAATTCAGTAGATTAATTTAAAATGTTATATATGATACAAACATATACAAACACCCAAACAAACACACAAAAAGACAAACAAACAAACAGACAAACAGAAGTAATTTGGCATTTTAATTTTCTTGTTTATATAAAAGATTTCATTTGGATAAAAAAAACAGACCCTGGAAATTGTTCAACCTTAACTAAAACACAAAAAAACAATATTTATTTCCTAAACTCCTTAACTAAAACACCCAATAAAACACACACTAAAACACACCCAATAAAACACACACGAACACATCCATCACAATTATCGTTATATGAGCAGGTGTTCATTATATGAGCAGGTGTTCATTATATGAGCAGGTGTTCATTATATGAGCAGGTGTTCATTATATGAGCAGGTGTTCATTATATGAGCAGGTGTTCGTTATATGAGCAGGTGTTCGTTATATGAGCAGGTGTTCGTTATATGAGCAGGGGTTCGTTATATTAGCAGGTGTTCGTTATATGAGCAGGTGTTCGTTATATGAGCAGGTGTTCGTTATATCGGTAAGGCCCTTATATACCTCACGTGTATATCACAAACTTTTAATTAGATCTTAAGGTAAACTTCCGCTTTCAGTCAGGTGAAGAAAATTGACATGTAAATCTTGTATTATTGGTGATAGTGAAGATATAGTGAGTGGAGGTATGGTGAGTGGAGGTATGGTGAGGGTGAAAGTAGCAATGATGCGGGTGAAGCTAACATCATAGACTCTCTCTCTCTCTCTCTCTCTCTCTCTCTCTCTCTCTCTCTCTCTCTCTCTCTCTCTCTCTCTCTCATCTTAGCACCACTGCCTGAGCTGCCAAAATTTCCATAATGGTTTTCCAATGCATATAAAAGTCATCTTTGGGCCCCAGTGCCACACGATCCAAGTTGGCACACCTTGTTGTCCCCCTGAATCCTAATGTCCGTGTCCGTGTTAGTGTGTCCTAATGTCCGTTGGCCATGTCAGTGTGTCCTAATGTCCGTTGGCCATGTCAGTGTGTCCTAATCGTGTCCAACTATCTGTTCGAATTTCCTACTCTAATTCCTCTTCCATTTGTAAGTATTTCTTAATCTTCCTTTCCATCCAATCTTGATTATTTTCCAATTGTCTTCCTCCATTTGTCTTTTCCAATCTTCGTCTCGTTCTGGCGATGAATAATTTCCCAGTCTTCATTGAGTTCCGGTTGTGATTATTTCCCAATCTTTGTGAGTATTTCCCAGTGTCATGAGATTAACCAGTCAGGTAATATTTCTCAGATGGGTGAGGATGTTAGAGAGGGGTGGCTGAGTAAGGGAGGTGGGGAGAGGAGAGAGAGAGTGGAGGGTAGAGCAGGGAGGAATAGTTGAGAGGGGAGGGGAAGGGGAGGGGAGGGTAGAGGAGGGAGAGAGGGGTAGAGATCGGTGGTTGGGGAAGGATAGAGGAAGAGTTGGGAGAGAAGGGGGAGGGGGACAGGGACAGGGACAGGAGGGGAGGGGAGAGGAGGGGAGGGGTGGGGAGGGGAGGGGAGGGGAAGGCGGTGTAAAGAGGCTCACAACGCTGCATTATATAAATAACTTTTCCGCTATAAACGAGCGCTGGATGATGTAGCGGTCCAGGGGGGGAGTGTTGCCACCTCGTAAACTGCGAGCTGTAACTAGCCCTGCCATAAAGGCTATTGCCGGCCATTTATGAGGCTTCATGGGCTTGCTGGTGCTTCGTGGGTGGGTGAATGGCTGGATGGGTAGGTGGGATGGGTGGGTGGGTGGGTTGGGGGGTGGGGCTGTCAATGTGGTTTGTGGTAAGGAGGAGGTATCGTATGCTAGTGCTTGCATAAAGGCTGCTTCAGTGACCAGTTCTCTTTAGTGATGCACAACAAAAGGACTTAAATAGATTGTGTTTCTAAATTCTCGTATATAAACAAAATATTGAAGAGGATTTACCTTGTGGGATTTATATATTTGGAATAAATACGTAAAAGATGCAAATAAAAAAAATGTAAAAGTTTTGAAAATATATCTCGAAAAAATCGTTAAATCGTAAATACTCTAAAAGGTTTGAATAGATTGACCTAGAAAGAGATTGATTAGCTACAGGTGAAAGGAGGGTGATTAAGCAGCCAGGTGTTACAGGTGTGATATCATCATAGACACTGAAAATGAAATAAGTCCTTTGGTTCTTCATTTCCGACTAATGTTTCGAGTAAATGAAAATAAATCGAGTATTGTGTTAACTTAAGGATTACCGACTATGTATTTAATACTTTGAGTAAGAATGACCAATATTTCTAACCATTACATTCATACTCAGTAAAATTAACTCAGCGTATGATTGCCAGTCAAGATAGAATTTTAATATCGTGTCATTCATAATTGATAAAAAAAATGATAATTACAATTAATACTACGAGGTCTAATGAGCAGTACTCACCATTACACACACACAGTCATTCAGGTAACAATGACTCGTTAGTATTACCTTCACTGATCACAAGGCAGGTAGACAGCATTTTTAGCACTGTTCTTAATGAGGTGAGGCCCAGGTAACATATATGATCTAGTTATCAAAGCTTTCTACCATAAAAACTAAAGACACGCATTATGCAAATTTATGAAAAGTCGTTCATTTAGTAACATGAAGGTTAATGATCTACGTGACCTGTCCATTTTTTCATCTAATAATTAATATTCTCTTTGAAATTCAGTAATGCTCTAATATAGGTAATACGTAATTACCCCCCCCCCCTTCCCCCCAGTCATTTAAGCTATCAAAGAGTATCGTTTAGTTAACCCTTTTGTTTTTTTACGCTAACTTGATTATATTTTCCATTTTTCACCACTAGATAATAACCAAGTAACATTAATAAACTTGTAAGTACTGATAGTAAGCCGATAATACCTGTAGTTAATAAATATTTGTGAAATTTTGTTATTGTTAATTCCCCTTACGATAATTTTTAGGTTTGGCGACGACATCTTGTAAACATTGCTGAGGACACACACACACACACACGCAGTAACAGGTGGTCGAGAGGGACAGCTGGTAGTACGATCACGGGTAAATGAGTTTAAGAAATATTGTACAAAATTTGAGCTGACAAAGGCCTGTAGAACGCCAAGAATAAGTGATGAGGCGGTGTGTTGAAGTGGTGGTGAAGGTGTGGGGGAGAAGGCGTTGGGGGAGGGCATTGGGGGAGAGGAGGGGGAGGGAGCGTTGGGGGAGGGAGCATGGAAGGAAAGAGGCGTGGAGGGAGACGGGCGTGCAGGAGGGAGGGCGTGGGAGATACACTTTTTGGAGGGGCGTGTGGGAGATAGGAGTCAGGAGAGGGAGTGAGGAGACGGGGGGAGTAGTGGCAGGAAGATGATGGGGGAAGTGGCAGGCAGCAGGTGGCGATGGATTGGATGAGCGTTAGTGGCAGGAAGTGACAGACGGACGCGGGTAGTGGCAGGAAGTGACAGACGGACGCGGGTAGTGGCAGGAAGTGACAGGAAGTGACAGACGGACGCGGGTAGTGGTAACATGTCAGATGATTTAACGAAGGAAAGTAAAACAGCAACATTAAGAGACATATTTCTGGGTAGGAGGATGGACCAGGTAAGGTAAGGTTAAGATTTTGGCCAGGTAAGGTTAAGATTTTAGCCAGGTAAGGTTAAGGTTTTGACCAGGTGAGATTAGGATTTGGCCAGGTAAGGTTAGACTCTGGGTTCAAGGGTTTATGTGAGCCTCGACTTTTTCTTTATTCTTATTAAAACAGACACAACTTAGTAAACCAATCTGGCCCCAGGTTAATGAGTCAGGTGATCTCCCTCCCTCCTCATATCACCGCCTCATTAAAAGAGAAGGCAGTGAGGGTTAAATGAAGCTATTTATATTGTGAGGGAGACGAAGGGGGGGGGGGAGGGTAGGAGGGTGGGTGAGGGGAGAGGTAGGGAGGGAGATGGTGAGAGAATGGTGTAGGATGGGGGAGGAATGGGGGGTGAGGGGAAGAGGAAGTGAGGGAGGGTGTGGGGAGGTAAGGGGAGGATGAGGAAAGGGGGGGGGAGAGGCAAGGGGGGAGGAGGGAAGGAGAGAGAGAGAAGGAGGCCATGAATAATGATGATATAAATAAAGATGAGAAGAAAGAATGAAGAGGAAATTGATAGATACGAGAGAAGGGAACTACTAGGAAGAGGAAGAAGAGTTGACAGAGAGGGAGAGATGAAGAGATTGATGAGGAGGAGGGATGGCAAAGAGGGCAAGATTGATGAGAGGGGGGAGAGGGAGGGATGGCAAAGAGGGCAAGATTGATGAGAGGGGGGAGAGGGAGGGATGGGAAAGAGAGAGAGAGAGAGAGAGAGAGAGAGAGAGAGAGAGAGATATTTTAATTAGTAGAATATATCAAGGTGTGTAAGAAGGTAAGTCGACCTGCCTTAAGTAAGTCAATTATATACCTTCATTTATCTCCATTCAACCCCTAATGTAAGGCTCTTTTAAGACTCTATCTACTATACTGTACATACCTTAAGTGATTCAGTTAACTACCATCTTACGTCGTTTGAGGTCAGAGTTAATGGTTGAATTTCTAAGAATCTATCATTGTCTCGTAGTTTAATTCATTTAGGTTAGGTTAGATTAGTTTAGGTTAGGTTAGGTTAGGTTAAGTGAACGAGAGAGTTACGTTCTCTCATCTTTATATAAGCGAGGAGAAATTGACCTAACGCACTGATCGCTGTGAATCCATCTTTGTGTCGTATATAAAGTGAGTTGGTCAGATGGGTTTTCTGATTTTCCATTTATGGGGGAACAATTTTACTTGAAAACTTTCCAGAATCAATTTTTTGTATAAGAACAGAGTCAATCCGATACGTATTTACATGAGGAACGTAAAATTTAACTTAGGAATCTTTTGGAATCAATTGTTATATCGTTAGTGATTTTTGCCGTTTCGTAAGAGAGGTAAAAATTTAACTTACGAACCTTTCAGAATCAACTCGTTATATTATAAGTGATTCTGGCTGATACGATCTTACCTAAAGGAAGTAGAATTTAACGTAAGACACTGCCAGACTTCATCAGTATACCAGAGTTTAAGTGAACCAATTAATTGCGTCCATACATCTCCATTTTTATTGACTCACCTGAATACTGCTAAACCCGCCTGGGACTGCCTGAAACTGGTGGATGCTGGTGGCCTGAAACTGATGGATGGTGGTGACCTGAAACTGGTGGATGATGACCCGAAACTGGTGGTTGGTGGCCTGAAACTGGTGGATGGTGACCTGAAACTGGTGGATGATGACCTGAAATTAGTGGATGATGACCTGAAACTGGTGAATGATGACCTGAAACTGGTGGATGATGGCTGCCTCGCCCCCCCCCCCCCCTCTCTCTCCCTCTCTCTCTCTCTCTCTCTCTCTCTCTCTCTCTTTCTCTCTCTCTCTCTCTCTCTTTCTTACGTAAACATAGATAGTTCCCACCCACCTCAGTTAAGGGGTTGACCTCTACTCTATGTGCTGGATGGTGGTGTGATCAAGCTGGAGAGAATGAGTAAGAGAGTTCATTGGCCTGGCGGGTATCTTGTTCCGATTTTCTTCTTGAGGGTAGACTGCCTTGTTTGGGTGACTGGTGTATTTTATGTTAGGGTAGGGATAACAATAACAACAACAACAAAAGCAACACTGATAATAACAATGATGACAAAACAACAACAACACAAACAATAACAACAACAACAAAGACAATAACACCAAACAACAACAACACTGATAATAACAACAACAACAAAAGCAACACATCCCAACACCACCACCATCACTTAAGGATCAAACCCTAACTTACGAAGTGTTTAGAATCCATCCTTGGCACTCCCCTCCCCCACTCCCTCTTTCCCCTTCCCCCACTCACTCTTTCCCCTTCCCCCACTCCCTCTTTCCCCTCCCTCTTTCCCCTCCCCATCCCTTACCCCCCGTCCCTCCACCATAGGAAACAAGTCCCACAAATTACTGGTAACGCCATCTTGGGACCTCTCGTTTATGCTTCATGAATACATTAGTTGGCCAGATCAGCAGCCATGTTGTAACTCACTGTGTTCCCTCCCTACCTCCCTCCCTCCTTTCCCCCCTCATCCCTCCCCTACCCGTTTAAGCTTGCCACGCCCCCTCCCAGGCTCTAGCACTCCCCCTTTAAAGCTTGCCACGCCCCCTCTAGGCTCTATCTAGTACGCCGTCTCCAGGTTACACCACGCCCCTCCAGGCTCCAATACTCACCCTTTAGGTTTGGAACGCCCCCCTCCTGGCCATACCACGCCCCCCTAACTACACCACGCCCTAACTACACCACGCCCCTCCCAACTACACCACGCCCCCCTCCAAACTATACCACGCCCCCCTCCTAACTATACCACGCCCCCTCCTAACTACACCACGCCCTAACTACAACCACGCCCCCTACTAACTACACCACGCCCCCTAACTACACCACGCCCCCCTAACTACACCACGCCCCCCTAACTACACCACGCCCCCTCCTAGCTACACCACGCCCCCCTAACTACACCACGCCCCCCTAACTACACCACGCCCTAACTACACCACGCCCCTTCCTAACTACCCGACGGCTTTGTTGAAAATTATATCCGTAGTTTATGTATCAGAGAAAATTATAGCGAAGCTGGTATCCCGTGCGCCTCGGAGTCACACAAACAAATATATATGAAATTCACTTCAGGAAAAACATAAATATCCGAGAGAGTGATACTGGTTACGTGACGCCCATAAGTAAGATGGATACACCACTCTCTACCACACTCTCTACCACACTCTCTACCACACTCCTACCATCACTACTACCACCATTACAACATCACCACTACATTGCAACATCACCACACCACACCACACCACCACACCACCTCAGAAGCTCTACCCATCACCTTACTAATGGGTAGCCGGCCATTACCTGATTACTGTGTGCGCTGATAACACGGGGGTCAGAAATAACTAGATTGCTGTGTTTATCGCCTTGTCAACCCACACAATGGAAGATGGATCGATGCTTAGTGAGGCGTCCCATCCAGATACTGTATGGTGTGGGTGGTGGGTGAGTGTGGGTGGGTGCGTGGGTGGGTGGGTGAGAGGGGGTATGGGTTTGTTGGTGGGAGTGAGGTTGAGAAGGACGGAGTGGGTATGAGAGTGGGTGTGGTGAGTGACATGAATGTAGCGAGTGACGTAAGTGACCATGTGAGTGACAGATTACACTCATCTAACTCAACACTATACAAGGTCTATATTTGAGGTCATATGGCAGACGTGACCCCTGACCCCTGACCTTTAATGCTGGGATCAGGAAAATACTTCTCCGTTCTAATTGGAGGCTTAATAAATATGATACTGGAAGCCATTCGCCATTATATCTTAGTCTGTATCAAATATTTACGTTAAAAAATTGTTTATGAAATTTTACTCCAAATACAAAAAAAAGAAGGTTTAAATAAAATATAATGATTATGAGAAATTTTGAAAGATTATGAAAGATTATTGAAAAATGAACTAAACGAGGCTGATGAAATAATTGGTGATAAGCTGCGTTAGTGAGTGGTGCTTGGTAACCGTGTAAGCTGGGGGTGCAGTGAGGAGCCTGCCGGGTGAAGGGGCCAGGGTCACGAGGAGGATCTAAAAGTGTTTGTAGTTGTGTTAGTCCAGCTACGTCTGGTGGTATATGTGATTAGACTACACCACCACCACCACACTACCACACCTTTGCACCATTATACCACCATACCACAACACCACAACATCACCATAGCACCACACCACACCACACCACCAGACTACAATACCACCACACCACACCACCAGACTACATTACTACCACACTACGACAAGTCTACACCACCACACCACCAGACTACAATACCACCACACTACGACAAGTCTACACCACCACACCACCACCACACCACACCACCAGACTACAATACCACCACACCACACCACCAGACTACATTACTACCACACTACGACAAGTCTACACCACCACACCACCAGACTACAATACCACCACACTACGACAAGTCTACACCACCACACCACCACCACACCACACCACCAGACTACAATACCACCACACTACGACAAGTCTACACCACCACACCACCACCACACCACACCACCAGACTACAATACCACCACACTACGACAAGTCTACACCACCACACCACCAGACTACAATACCACCACACTACGACAAGTCTACACCACCACACCACCACCACACCACACCACCAGACTACATTACTACCACACTACGACAAGTCTACACCACCACACCACACCACCAGACTACAATACCACCACACTACGACAAGTCTACACCACCACACCACCACCACACCACACCACCAGACTACAATACCACCACACTACGACAAGTCTACACCACCACCACACCACCACCACACTAACGACATGTGAAGCAGCTCGGCCACAGAAGGATTTACAAAAACCCCTGGTAATGAGCCCAAAATCCGTAGGCTTTTACACGAACGCTTAAAAACGCGTTTAGTATAAGTGGTTCAGTATATTATTAAACCTTTATAAGAGATGAAAAATATATATAAACTGCCTATAAGGTATTAATTTATATAGTTACATACATAGATTATATATATAGAGGAGTTAGAAGATATAGATTAAGAGAGAGAGAGAGAGAGAGAGTGAGAGAGAGAGAGAGAGTAACATAAGATAATCCCCCTGACGACATGTAACAGGAGACACCGTCAACATTGAGCCACTGACGATGTATATTTTCTTCCCTCTCTTATTATTATTCAACAGTAAGAGCTATATATAGTGCTCCACCGTCTGCTTACGATACACGATACTTCGCCAGTGATGAATATACAATAGCGGAAGCCAATGAGAGCCCTCCTGTGACGTAATATGGTAACGTGAGCCAATGAGAGCCTTTCCCGTGACGTAATATATTAGAATAAGCCAATGTTATTTCCCCTGTGACGTAATATGATAACGTGAACCAATGAGAGCCTTTCCCGTGACGTAATATATATATAGAATAAGCCAATGTTATTTCCCCTGTGACGTAATATGATAACGTGAACCAATGAGATCCCTCCTCTGACGTAATATATTAGATTAAGCCAATGATAGCTCTCCCGTGACGTCATATAATAGCATGAACCAATAATAGCTCCCCTGTGACGTAATATACAGTAACAGACGCGTAGTAATAGCTCCCATGACGCCATAGAATCGAAGAAGGACACTCTCGCTATACTGCCGTCTCTCGCTATCATGCAGCAACATGATAACAACACACAGTTATCTTAAATCGCTATGCAACTAACCCTTGATAGCTGACCTCAGATGTGTGCGTGACAAGCAATAGGGGGAGATATTGATAACTCCCCTGTGACGTCACTTAACAGGATAAGCCTTTGATAGCTCTCCTACGTTATGGTTCAATAGGAGAGAACGGCAGGATATAGCAGAGAGAGAGAGAGAGAGAGAGAGAGAGAAAGAGAGAGAGAGAGAGAGGACCAGAAAGAAGGAAAAAGAAAACGACACCAAAAAAAAAACATGAAAGCAGGAAAGCGCAGTTCTAAAAGCCTCTCTCTTACATCACCTCACCTCACCTCATCTCACCTCACCTCACCTCACCTCACCTCACCTAACCTCACCTCACCTCACCTCACCTAACCTCATCTCACCTCATCTCACCTCATCTCACCTCATCTCAACTCACCTCACCTCACCTCACCTCACCTAACCTCACCTCACCTCATCTCACCTCACCTCACCTCACCTCACCTAACCTCATCTCACCTCATCTCACCTCACCTCACCTCACCTCAACCTCACCTCTCCTGACGCTGTTGACACTCTACATTGCATCAGGTGGCGTCAACATGCAGGTCAATGTTGCAAGGCAGTCAGCTACGGCCCGGGGGAACACTTGAAACGAATGAGCGCCATCAATTCTCCTCTCTGCCCTGGAAATACTGACTTGGCTACCAGAGAGGGACGGGGTGCTGTCAGAAAAAGAATATCTCTCTCTCTCTCTCTCTCTCTCTCTCTCTCGCTTGCTTGCTCTCTCTCTGTCGTTGATATCTCTCTCTCTCTCTCTCTCTCTCTCTCTCTCTCTCTCTCTCTCTCTCTCTCTCTCTCTCTCTCTCTCTCTCTCTCTCTCTCTCTCTCTCTCTCTCTTACCTGTGTCGTAATGCAATTTATTATAAATAAAAGGTAACTCTTGAATAATATGTTAAGACAAAATATATTTCCAAATATTATCGTTCAAGTAAACATAACAAGTAAACAAATATCAGTATACTTAACAACATCAAGATAAAATATAATAACTATCTCGTATTTCCTGAAGAATTTTGTATGATTGAAAAAAATAATAAATAAATTCTAGTGATTTCCTTTACAACTTCAACAGGAGAAAAACAAAAACAGGGTAGTGTGTGTGTGTGTGTGTGTGTGTGTGTGTGTGTGTAATGGCCACATATTATCATACACAAGCATTAAAAATTCACGTTAATGAGCAGGAAGGCTTGAATTGCCACTGCTAATTACACACACACACACACACATGATCACTATTATCTCTCTCTCTCTCTCTCTACCACCCCCTGACACTGCCTGGCACCCTCTACCACCCCCTGACACTCCCTGGCACCGTCTACCACCCCCTGACACTGCCTGGCACCCTCTACCACCCCCTGACACTCCCTGGCACTCTCCACTAACACCTCACACTCCTTGGCACTCTCTACCACCACCTGGCACTCTCCCTCGTGGCCGGGGGGGGGAGGGAGTGTCTAGTGATGGCAGTAATCACATAATTAGCGACTGGTGGGCGGGTCGTTACTGCTTTCACCTCAATTTGTTCCCCATTACCCCCTACCCCACCCCCCCCCCGTGGCTAGAACCCAGTTTGTGTCTATCTATCTGTTATATATATATTATTTTTTTGTATATATTGTATATATTTTTTTAACGCAAGTAAGTGAAACGTGGCTGGCTGCGACCGTAGACTTTTCACGCTCTGGGTCCCGTGGCTAGCGACTGACCCATTATTATCTATCTATCTATCTATCTATCTATCTATCTATCTATCTATCTAAATAGAATGTAATAGACCAGATTTTAATGTTCGTTCTTTCAGTAACATCAATAAAAAAACAAATAAAAGCATTAGCTTGATCTTAATTTTGCTTTATTAAACAAAAAAATAAAAACAATGATTAGATTTTTAATTATAATTTACCATTAAAAAAAAATGTTGCCAGAATTTAATTTCGCTTCAGTAACATCGGGAAAAGTATTGCCAGAATCCACGAGACTCGACATGTTATAAGATACACAACACCAATTTCAGGAAGAGGAGGAGGAGGAGGAGGAGGAGGGGGGGAGGAGGAGGAGTAGCAGGAGGAGGAAGAGGAGGAGGAGGAGGAGGAGGGGGAGGAGGAGGAGGAGGAGGAGGGGGAGGAGGAGGAGTAGCAGCAGGAGGAAGAGGAGGAGGAGGAAGAGGAGGAGGAGGGGGAGGAGGAGGAGGAGGAGGAGAAGAAGAAGAAGAAGAAGAAGAAGAAGAAGAAGAAGAAGAAGAAAAGGAGGAGGAGGAGAAGAAGTAGAAGAAGAAGGAAGAGAGAGAATCAACGTAGAGGGAAGAAAACGGGACCCCTACTCTTGACACTATGGACAAGACATCAAAGGCACCTCTCTTCCACCTCCTCCTGTTCTCTCTTCCTCTTCTTCTTCCTCCTCCTCTTCCTCCTCCTCCTGCCTTGTCGAACCCTCATCATAGGAGCCCTCAGTGTAGATCACACGAGGCGAGTGAGGTCTTGCAGCCCCCAAAGGTAACAGGAGGGGGCTGATATCATCTCGTCAGCCGAACAACAGCACGTGTGTGTGTGTGTGTGTGTGTGTGTGTGTGTCATTTTCTCTCTCGGTGTCGGAAAAAAGATTGATATTCTTTTTATAATTGAGAGAGAAAGAGAATTTATAATCCCTTTTTCTTTTAATTTGAGACATATAATTTTTAATTTCTTCAACATAGAGATATATTATTGCCCTTTAAATATGAGAAAGATCATTGCCCTTCCTTCAATATTGAGAGAGAACATTGCCCCTTGGAGTTACTGATTAGACAAACAATATTTTTCAGTCACCTAAATTGTTGATTACATACACGCGAGGACTTCCCCTTTCTCCTTCCCCTTCCCTAATAAGACCTCCCTCCCCACCCTCCCCTCCCCCATAAGACTTCCCCCACCCTCCCCCACTCCCACAAAGACCCACCGTTGTCACCCAGGTAGTCTATGACCTTTACAACATTAAGATATTTTTCACTCCTACCATAAAAACCTTCGTAAACCATTGAATCTTCGCCAGCCTAACCTTTCCTTCGCCTGGCGTTGGAGGTCACAGCGGGTTGTAAGTTCCATCACGTATTGAGTTAGTCCTCTGAAGTGTGAATCTCCACCAGTGTGAGCTTTACATCGCCTGGACTTAAGGGTCACAACGGGTTATCAGCTCCCAGAAAAGGACGCGTTGAGTTGACCCCCTCTCCCCTCTCTCCCCTCTCCCCTTGAACTATGAATCTTTGCCAGTGTGATCTTTGCTTCGCCTGGCGTTAGGGGTTATAATGGAGTGCGAATTTTTGCACGAGGCGAGTTAGTCACAGCCGATAGAACATGGACATTTGTATAAGAAAAAAGATAATACTACTGCTGGTTCAAACTTTTTTTTTTTTTAGGATTTTGTAGAATTCCTCAAAAGGTTGGTGAAAATTTCGTCTAGTTGTATTTGATGAGTGACGGCTTCAGTGTTGACTCAAGACGAATTTCTTTTATTTGGAGTTGAAATCCGTGTTATGTATTGACCTGTGTGTGTGTGTGTGTGTGTGTGTGTGTGTGTGTGTGTGTGTGTGTGTGTGTGGGGTGAGGGGGTGTTTTTATGTGTGTGTTTTCAGTAAATTCACCCTTTGGACACACACACACACACACACACACACAGTACCAGGACCCACACACACGCCCATTACACACACAAACTACCACTACCACCACACATACTATAAATGACGTTGACGTTTAACAAGAAGATCAATGTTTATACACAAACCATCGACTTGGTACTGAAAGGTCCAACACAATGACATCACATATATACAAAATACTTGGCTATCGACACATTATATCAAATAACTCTCATGTAACTCTCATATATACACGTATTATACATATTATACAGTTTTATGTATTTTGTATGATGTATGAACTCACTAAATACACATTGAGAATTTCAGTCAATGGTTTAGAGATTCAAGAATGAAGTGGTGAATTTTTGTTAATTTGTAGTATAATAATGAAGAATGTGTGTGACCTTCATATAATGCCAATTGTGAAGTATTATAACCGGGTCGTGTTGGTGGTTATATTATATCCTTCGTAACATAAATGGCTGAAATGGTCGCGTTTTTTTGTGAATAAATTGTGGCAGCGAAATTTTTATAGGGTACTGGAGTTAGTGTGTGTGTGCGCGCGCGTGTGTGTGTGTGTGGGGGGGGGGGGGGGGGGTTTAGGTCGGTAACTCTCCGGGTACAAATGTCAAGTTGGTGTTGGTATTCAATATTTATGTCCGGTGAGTTTCTGAAGCAATTGATTTATTTTATTTATATTTTTTTTTTTTTTTTGCCTTAGTGATCCGGTGAGAGTTTTTTTAAGTCTGTGATATGGTCTCTCTCTCTCTCTCTCTCTCTCTCTCTCTCTCTCTCTCTCTCTCTCTCTCTCTCTCACATGATATTTAGAATCAGTGACACATTACTTAAAATGAGGTAAAATTATTATGATATAGTCATTTATAAACTGCGTGTCTTACAGCTTTAAATTAATCGTGTAACCAATTAAAACCTATCTTGCTAAGCCGAGCTGTTCTGATTGGCTACTCACTTACCAGCTACCTACAATTTAATATTAAATTGAAATTCGTTCGTCTAGTATCAAGGCTTAAATTCCACAGCCAATGAAATTAATTATTATCATCAGAAGTCTTTTTTGATTGGTGCTTTAATCAGGTGCAATATTTTCTTGTGATATATTTAGTAAGATAATTATTCATGTAACGTAAGCTGGAGATATTGTTGTAGATCTTTGTTACGTAAATGATCTCTTATCTACACACACACACACACACACACACACACACACACATAATCTCAAGGTTTCTCAGAGTGGCCAGAGTGACTGCTAGTTCATAACCTTAACTGCCGGGTGTTAGTGGAATGAGCCATTACAGACGATCGCCCGAGATGACGGTGGGTTGGGAGGTGTTGGGGTGAGGAAGGGTGAGGGAGGGTGAGGGAGGGGTGAGGAGAAAGGTAAGGGAGGGGGGAGGACACATAGAGAACTCAGGAGGGAACACACTTAAATTTCTCAACACATTTCAACTTACGGACACACTTAAAAATGCTCTCTAAGTGTCTCATTGTTATCAGTATTAGTGGGTGTAATCAGCTCTTGACGTCACCACTACCAACAAAAACATTTGACACACACACACACACACACACACACACTACAAGACATAAGCCTCAGTATAAAGTTTAACTACCTCATAACACAGTTTGTTTACCTGTTGCTACCAAATTAATGGCATAATCACCTGTCGGGCCCCCTTTCTCTCCCTCCTTCACTCCCTCACCTGCTCTCACTCCCTTCTCCCTTTCTTTCCCTTGTCACTCACTCCCTCCCTCCCTCCCTCCCTCCCTCCCTCTCCTTCCTCAGCAAATATTCTCAGCTGTTCTTATTGACTTTAACTCCTTCCATAAACCTCTTGACGCGGCACTATGCTCCTTATGAAACACTCCAGAGGGTCTTGACTTACTCTGGCACACTCCGGCACTCACTCAAACTCTTTGGCACTTCCTGATACTCACCTGACACCCCTGATACTCACCTGACACCCCTGATACTCACCTGACACCCACCTGACACCCTTTGATAATTTATGAATCTCCATGACTTTTTTTTTGTATTTTCTGACACCCCATGGCACTCTCTGACAACTTAATGGTACACTCTGGAACTAAATGGCGCTCTTTGACACTAATGGCTCTCTCTGACACTTAATGGGTACTCTGACAGCCCATGGCACTCCCTGTCATTAAATGGCACATAAATGCACTCGCTGGCTCCTCATGGCACTATCTCAATGTATAACACTACCGAAGGCACTTACTAACGTTCCCTGTTACGGTGCTCTCCTGACTCTAGTGCCAAATTAAGCGTGGCACTTGACTGGCACTCTCTCGAGGCCACGACGAAACTGCATCTTATTTCTGCACAATTTCTCAACACGAAAAGTAAGACTGGAGATGCTAAGGTCTCGGAGGCTCTTATAAAGTGACTATAAGTGAGAAGTGTGAGGTTAAAGTGCGTGGAGAGAGGTAAAGTGTGTATAAGTAATTGGTGAATAATAATAACAGCAACAACAACAACAAGCTAGACCCCTTTACAGTGAACGCTACGGGCCATTTAAGGTGATGTCGACCTAACTAACCGGATCACTATCTAATATAAATGTAAATTGTTGGTAAAATTATATTGTCCTGCCCCACCCCACCCCGCCCCGCCCCGCCCTGCTCTGTCCTGCCCTGCCCTGTCCTGTCTTGCCCTGCTCTTTCCTGCCCTGTCCTGCCCTACCCTGCTCCTCAACGCCACTTCCCGCCCTGCCCTGCCCTGCCCTACCCTGCCCTGCCCTACCCTGCCCTGCCCTGCCCCGCAACGCCACGTCCCGCCCTGCCCTGCCCCGCCCTGCCCTGCCCTGCCCTACCCTGCCCCGCAACGCCCTGCCCTGCCCCGCCCCGCCCTGCCCCGCCCTGCCCTGCCCTGCCCTGCCCTGCCCTGCCCTGTTTCTTGCGTCTTTACTCTCCACGGCCACTGTGTGAGAGAGAGAGAGAGAGAGAGAGAGAGAGAGAGAGAGAGAGAGAGAGAGAGAGAGAGAGATGTGTATGTGTCCTATCTCATCCAGGTAAAAATTGTGTATTGAATTTACCTGAATATTCTCATACTCTCTCTCTCTCTCTCTCTCTCTCTCTCTCTCTCTCTCTCTCTCTCTCTCTCTCTCTCTCCCCATGACAGTCAGTAGCACAAATCAAACACATTCTCTAACTTAAAATGAATTTCCCTCCCTCCTGACGTCTCAATTTCTTTTCTTTCTTTTTTCCTCCACCTTTTCCTTCCACTTTCCTCGCCCCTTAAATGAGTTCCTTCCTCCACATTTTCTAAGAGAGGAAATTCTGTTAGATTTTTTTCTTATTTTATTATTCATTTTGTGTGGGGTGTGGATGTGGGGTGTGGGGTGTGGGTGTGTTGTGTGGGGGTGGGGTGTGGGGTGTGGGTGTGGGGTGTGGGTGTGTGTGTGTGTGTTTCTTAACCTGATGCTCTTCCCAAGTGTGAATGGATGGCCCAAATTCTCTCTCTCTCTCTCTCTCTCTCTCACGATGGTTTCTAGTGAAGAAGAGATATCTCCTTCCTCCTCTATCCTCCTTCTTATCTTCTTTCTCCTCCTCTTCCTCCCTTTTCATCTTCTTGTTCCTCCTCTTCTTCTCCATCCTCCACAAACTCTCACCCTCTCCCCTTCCTCCTTTTTCCCCCACTTTTATTCTTTTTCCTAATCTTCCCTAATCTTGCGAATTTCTCTTTACCCTCTACCCTCCTTCCCTCCCTTCCTTCCCCCTCCCTCCTTCCCTCCCTCCCTCCCTCCCTCCCTCCCTCCCTCCCTCCCTCTCTCCTGCTTCAAATGAAAGTTGTTTTTCGTTAGCCAGATCAGCTGATAGATTTACGTGGACCGCCTCTGAAAGCCCCGAGCGAAAGGAAGGTAATAGGAGATGAGATATTTTATGTGTAATATACGTCACGGTCTGATAGAGTAGGTCTTGTTATTGTTTAACTAAAGGCCGAGTGTCTTTTGTTATTATGTGTGTACCTAAGGGATGATTTTCTTTTGTTTTTGTTTTTGTTAACGTAAAGGTGATTGTTATTTTTTTTTTTTTTTTGGTGTCTATATCGGGTGTTTAGGTTTAATGCTAGGCTAAACATTGTCTCTAGAATTAATATACAGTAGCGATTTCTTCGGATTATGTGGTCCCAAAGATTCTCAAAGACACCCAGAGACTCCCAGAGGTTCCCAGAGACTTCCTTAGAGACTCCCAGAGGCTTCCAAAGACTCCCCAGAGACATCCAGAGACTCCCAGAGGTTCCCAGAGACTTCCTTAGAGACTCCCAGAGGCTTCCAAAGACTCCCCAGAGACATCCAGAGACTCCCAGAGGTTCCCAGAGACTTCCTTAGAGACTCCCAGAGGCTTCCAAAGACTCCCCAGAGACATCCAGAGACTCCCAGAGGTTCCCAGAGACTTCCTTAGAGACTCCCAGAGGCTTCCAAAGACTCCCCAGAGACATCCTGAGGCTCACACAGTCTCCCGGGCGAGATAAACCTCCCGGCTCACTATAATTTCCCCAGGCCGCGATTACTCAAAGTTTTTCCTACATGAGAGTCGAGGCGTTTCATCAGCGAGGTAGGCCTTGGTAACGGTGTAAAGAGGACCTACCGTGACCTGCCGCTGTCCTACCGTGACCTGCCGCTGACCTGTTGTTACCTGCCTCCTAACCTATCCCTGAACTTCCTCTTCAATTCCCCCTGACCTACCCCTGACCTAACCCTGACCTACCCATGACCCGAATAACAAAAAACAAGAAAAAACTTCACTAATACCTGAATCACATTAAAACAACAAAAACAATACATAAAACATAAAAACATAAACATAAAACACAACTAAAAAAACCTAACGTTTGTTTATTTATTTTCGTACCAGAAATTTTCCAAGTCAGAGATATGTTAGGTTAGGTCTTGAGGGAACAGAAGAACACATCTATCTATCTATCTATCTCAGGGGAGAGGCAGTACCACCACAAACTCCCAGAATAACAGTTACTTGGATAGGCTAGGTTAGGTTAGGTTAGGTTTGGTTAGGTTAGGTTATGTTAGGTTAGCACATCTTCTCTGATACCTTGGACCAGATGTAAAGTAAGCAAATGTGAATCACTATAGAGGCGCTGTGTGACGGGGGGATTGTTACCACATTACCACAAGGAAAATGGCCCTGGATTTACTAATGATGTATAGCTATTAGCAGCAGATCATTAGGGGAATTGTCCTGTAATTTTGAAACCTGTGTTAATAGTGTACAATGAATCTTAGAGTTAACTGCAGTATAAAGTATCCAACACGTCCTGAATTAATCTTTTATGTTATCTGGAAGCAAGTGTCGCAATCCTGGAATCTGTGTATCTGGAAGGAGCTGCCTGAGATGCCTGGAAACATTTGCTTGAGGCGTCTGGAAACAGTTGTCTGATACACCTGGAAACAGTTGCTTGAGACGCCTGGAAACAGCTGTCTGATACGCCTGGAAACAGTTGCTTGAGACGCCTGAAAACAGCTGCCTGAGACGCCTGAAAACAGCTGCCTGAGACGCCTGGAAACAGCTGCCCGATACGCCTGGAAACAGTTGCTTGAGACGCCTGGAAACAGCTGCCTGAGTCTCCTGGAAACAGCCGCGTTGCCTGAGACTCTTGGAGAACCACTGGCAGAGGAAGATAAATTTAAGAGAGGCCAAGTAATCCTACCTGACAGACAATGAATCTCAATAAATTTCAGTTTGGTTGGCAACACTGGTGAGGGATTGGGAGTGAGAGATTGGGAGTGAGGGATTGGGAGTGAGGGATTGGGAGTGAGAGATTGGGAGTGAGGGATTGGGAGTGAGAACAGAGAGTGAGGGAGTGAGAGTTATGAGCAGGAGATTGAAAGTAAGGATTGGATGTTAGAGCTGGGATTGAGGGATTGGAAATATGGGTTGAGAATGAGGAAATAAATTTGAGTGAATGGATATGAAATAAGGGATTTGAGAGTTAAAGAATTATGAATAGGGGATTGGGGATTAGGGATTGGGGATTGGAAATAAGAGAATAACAAAAGAACAAATATATCGAAAAAAATAACGAAAAAAAAAAAATCACGACCCAAAAGCCATATCAGATTAGCAGATTAATAACCGTGGATTGGAAAATATGAAAATCACTAACAGGGTACGAACGCACGAGCGATTCACACGTCAATCACCAAACAACACCCCAATTAACAACCATTCCTTGATGAAAAAACCCACGGAATCAACCAAACACCTCTGGCTATCCGTCCCATTGGCCAATCAGCGCTACGATCAATAACGTCAATTAGCTGAACCATTCTTCTAAGGTGAATTGTCAAGGTGAGAGGATAATTACACTTTCTATATTGAAGGTTCGTCGATAATAAGGAAGAAAGCCAAAAACACCTTTATTGTTACTGTCAGGTGTTCAGGTGAAGGTGATCGCTAATTAGTTTTGTTTACCTGTGAAAGAAAAGTGGGAGACTGATGATGATGATGATGATAGTACACACACACACACACACACACACACACACACACACACACAAACACACACACAAACATTATCCTCGCCCAACTCAGAATTATGCATAAGGGCTCAATGTTGTGGGGTTGAGAGCAAGAGTTAGGAACCAGGATAAACACGAGCTCCGAGACTAAGGTGTGTGCAGCATTGATACCCCACTGCTGGTTCATTTTGTATGCAACACAGAGACAATGATTCTCTATTTACAACAAGGAGAAAGAGTTGTTTTTATTTGCAACAAGATGAAAGTGCTATTTTAGTTACGACAAGAACAAGAGATGTTTTTCCTGTATTTGCAACATGGGGGAATTGCAAGAGTGTGATGCTTTGATTAGAAAACATACGTGTAATTTGTCTTTGCAATGTGATTATTATTTTCGCGTCTTTGCATTAGAAGGTATTTTTATTTTTCTGTTTGTAATGGAAGTAAGATATTTCCTGTTTGCAATAAGGATGCTTTTTTATTTGCAATATGTGCAAGAAATCTTACAGTTGGTTCAGTGTTTTCTGTTTGTAATATTTTTCATATGCAAAGGAGAAGAATCTTTTTCATTTTGCAACAATAAGAGACATTTCTCCCACACTCTCCCTCCCTCTCTCCCTCTCCATCCACAAATCCTACACCCTCCCCTCTCTACCTACCTCACCCCTTCCGTCTCTCCCTCCCACACTCCCCTCTCTCTCTCTCTCCCTCCCACACACCCCCCCCCTCTCCCCCCACTCCCTATTCCTCTGTGTACCAAATACTTGAGAGCCTCTATTTGCAACGTAAACAGTATACACTTTGCAATAGATACGACGGGATTTCTACTTTCAACAGAATGCATTTTCTATTTGCAACATAAAGTATTTTCACTTTGCAATAGACTTACGAGACAAACAGACAGACAGACAAACAGACAGACAGACAGACAGACAGACATATTTCTCTTTGCAACATATAGTATTTTCACTATGCAATAGACTTACGTATTTTTCTATTTACAACAGATTTACGGGTCTTTGTATATGCAACGTAAAGTATTTCTCTATATGCAACAGCTAAAAGAGGATTGGTGTATACAGAGAGAGAGAGAGAGAGAGAGAGAGAGAGAGAGAGAGAGAGAGAGAGAGAGGTATTTACTGAGTTGACATAAACTACCTGACCAACACCTAAACTTTTAAAACTGTTTGTGTATCTTTTCTACGTGGTGGTGGAAGTGGTAGTGGTGGTAGTGGTGGTAGTAGTGGTGGTGTGTGTTGTTGTTGGTGGTAGTGAAGTAGTGGTGGTGATGGTGGTAGTGGTAGTACTGGTGGTGGTGGTATAGTGGTGGTATAGTGGTGGTAGCAGTGCTGGTGGTCATGATACAGGTAGTGGTAAAGGGTGGTAATGGTGGTAGTAATAATGGTGGTAGGTGGTGGTATTGTCTCTTCCCCCTGCAATGATGGTAGTACGATTAGTATTGACCAAGACGACCTGTACGACTCTATCTAGTATTGACCAAGACGACCTGTACGACCCTATGTGGTATTGACCTGGACAAGAGTTGAACGCCCAAGGAGAGAAGAAGGAGGTGATGGGAGAGAAGTGAAGGAATAAAGATGATGGAAAGAGAAAACAGACTTAAGAGAGAGAGAGAGAGAGAGAGAGAGAGAGAGAGAGAGAGAGAGAGAGAGAGAGGTAATCAAGTAGGTCACGAATGAAAGGAAGAGAGGAAGACGAAGGATTAAATTACGATGAAATAGGGAGAAAGGAGGGAACAGGTAGAGAACACAAGAGGAAGGGTGGATGATGAAATAGACTAAAAGAAGGAAATAAAAGAATCAAGTAAATAAGGGAGAAAAGGAGAGAAATGGAGATAATAAGGAATAAGAGGCAAAGGATGAAAGTTGAAAGGGAGAAAGATAAAAAAAACATAATGAAGGAGGGAATAATGGAGTCAAGAGGATGGGGACGAAGGAAGGAGAAGAAGAGAGAACAAACACAAGGAGATAGAGATGAAAGAAGAAGAAGTGGAGAGAATAGACGATAATAAAGAGGGAGGTGGAGGATGGGCGAGGAACAGTAGGACACTTCACAAAAAGATTAATTTACAGGGAATAAATTTCAGAATGGTCACAGGTGCTGAAATCCGGGGGGGGGGGAGGTAGGGACTAAGGGAGGGGGCTAAGGGGAGGAATGGGGAGAGTAGAGGGGAAGGAGTGGGGGAGAGGAGAGGGGAGGGGAAGGTATGGAAGAGGAGAGGGAGGGAAGATAAGAGAAGAGGAAATGGAGGGGAGATGAGCAGGAAAGGAGGGAAGGAGAGAGAGAGAGAGAGAGAGAGAGAGAGAGAGAGAGAGAGAGAGAGAGAGAGAGAGAGAGAGAGAGAGTGAAGGAATAACGAGGAAATTGAAGACAAAAAAAGAAATAATGAAGAGGGTGATGATGGCATGACAATGGGGGGGGGGGGGGGGGCAATAGGATTAAGGTTGACTGATTAATTGGGTTTCAGTCCTAATAGGCCCCAGTTCTAATAGGCCCCAGTTCTAATAGGCCCCAGTTCTAATAGGCCCCAGTTCTAATAGGCCCCAGTTTTAATGGGTTTCAGTTCAAGGGGCACTAGTCTTAATTAGATCCATCTGATAAGCATCGATATAGGGTAGGGTAGGGTAGGGTAGGGTAGGGTAGGGTAGGGCATAATACGTCATGAATTACGTCACATTATACGTCACGAGTTACGTCATAAAATACGTCACAAACACCACAACTTCAGGCAAGACGTTGATGACTATTAACTAGGCGTTGAAAACATCCCAAACCTTGTTATTTCTAGATGAAGGGAACCGCCAGACGCTAACGATCGCTCTTACTGGCACCGCTATAGATCATACTCGGTAGGAGCAGCTCCGCCAGACGCTCCTGAGTGCTCGTGCTGTCGCTATTTTCAGGCCAGTCTCCCCCTAATAGAGTTCAGAGTAGGAGTAATTGGACGGTGGTGTACCTGAAGGGGGTCATCCACTCCAGAATTTATCATCTTCATCTCTGTTCTTGTTTCGTACTCGCTGAACCCGAACCCGAATGTGAATCCTAACCCGAACCCGTACCCGAACCCGATCCCGAAACCCGTACCCGAATCTTTACCCAAAGGTGGTATTGGGGAATGGGGAATAATATTAGGGAGTGAGAGGTGGTACTGGGGAATGAATAGGGTGTGATATTGGGGAATGGGGAAATTATATTGGTTAGAGATAGGACGAAGAGTCTTGGGGAGATGAGAAATGGTGGGAGGTCTTGTGGAAGGGGGGATGAAAGGGAAAGGAATAGGAGTGTAAATATGAGTGAAAATGGAGAGAAGGAATGGGAAAAAAGGGGGATGTGGAGAAGAAGGGAGGAAGAGGAAAGAGGAAGAGAGGAGGAGGAGGAGGAGCAGAGATTTACATGTAAAAGGAAATATAACAACGAAAAGAGGAATAGAGAGAATATGGTGAATGGGAAGGAGGGAAAGAGGACTGATTCATAAGGAAGGGAGGGAGGGAAAAAAGGTATGGGAAAGGAGGACAAGGACGAAAATAAGAATGAAATGACACGGGGAAAGTTCGAGAAGGGAGAGAAGATGAGGCAGTCTCTGATGAAAGCTAAATAGGAGGGGAGTGAAGAGGAGGAGAAGGAGGAGGAAGGGGAGAAGAAGGAGGACGGGAGGAAGGAGAAGAGGAGGGGTAGGAGAAGGAAGAAGAGGAGGAGAAGGAGGATGAAGGGAAGGAGGTGGAGGAGGGGGTGGAGGAGGAGGGGTTGAAATGGCGACAAGTGGGGAAAGGTCAATGAGAGAGAGAGAGAGAGAGAGAGAGAGAGAGAGAGAGAGAGAGAGAGAGAGAGAGAGAGAGAGAACGTACGACTAAAGGGAGGGAAGGAAGGGTGATGATGATGATGACAGCTAAAGAGAATGGAAAATAGAATAGGTATAAAGTAGAACAGGTTAATGGGACAGGTGAGGGGGACCACAACGAAGGGGTTAAGAGACAGAGAAAGTCAAGAGAAAGTCAATGATGTGTTAAATGTATATATTGGACGAGAGAGAGAGAGAGAGAGAGAGAGAGAGAGAGATTTCTTTTACACAAAAATATGTTTCACTTCGAATACACACACACACACACACACACACACACACACACACACGAGTGACAGGTATAATAGGTGTGACAACAGACTGCAACACGTAACACTTTAATTTCTATATTTCACACCTCCACCACCCACACCTCCACCACCCACACCTCCACCACCCACACCCCCACCACCCACACCCCCACCACCCACACCTCCACCACCCCCACCCCTACCACCCACACCTCCACCACCCACACCTCCACCACCCCCACCCCCACCACCCACACCTCCACCACCCACACCCCCACCACCCACACCCCCACCACCCACACCTCCACCACCCACACCCCCACCACCCACACCTCCACCACCCACACCCCCACCACCCCCACCACCCACACCCCCACCATCCCACCACCCACACCTCCACCACCCACACACCAAACACAACTCTCAACCATTGTCCTAGTTAATGGATAAAGTTAATATCTCGCTTTACAGTCACTTTCAAAAAAAAATTAAAATTTTTCCCATCAACCCAATATTAGAATACAAGTTATGTCTTCCAATAAGAAAAAAACTCGCTCACCGGAGGCGCCGTCGGCAGAATGGTCACCGGAGGCGCCGTCGGCAGAGTGGTCACCGGAGACGCCGCCGGCAGAGTGGTCACCGGAGCCGGTAAACGACTACTTAAGCACCAGCTCCTTGGTGATTGACTTGTCGTCGCAGGACTCCACCACCTCCTCTATCGGTAGCTACCTCGACAGGATCAACGGCCTCGTCGACTCTCTCGTCAAAATCCGAGTCGAGACACCTTCCCTCTCTTCCCTAGTCAGAGACCCTTCCCACTCCGCCCTATACGGACCTTCCCACTCCTCCCCATACGGCTCTTCCCACTCCTCCCCATACGGCTCTTCCCACTTCTCCCCACACAGCTCTTCCCACTCCCCCTCTTACGGACCTTCCCACTCCTTCCAAGACGGCTCTTCCCACTCCTCCCCACACGGCTTTTCCCACTCCTCCCCACACGGCTTTTCCCACTCCTCCCCACACGGCTTTTCCCACTCCTCCCCATACAGCTCTTCCCACTCCCCCTCATACGGACCTTCCCACTCCTTCCAAGACGGCTCTTCCCACTCCCCCCTACAGAGCTCTTCCCACTCCTCCCCACACAGCTCTTCCCAATCCTTCCCACAGAGCTCTTCCCACTCCCCCCCATACAGCCTTTCCCACTCCTCCCCACACAGCTCTTCCCACTCCCCCCCACACAGCTCTTCCCACTCCCCCCTACAGAGTTCTTCCCACTCCTCCCCACACAGCTCTTCCCACTCCTTCCCACAGAGCTCTTCCCACTCCCCCCTATACAGCCTTTCCCACTCCTCCCCACACAGCTCTTCCCACTCCCCCCCACACAGCTCTTCCCACTCCTTCCCACAGAGCTCTTCCCACTCCCCCCCATACAGCCTTTCCCACTCCTCCCCACACAGCTCTTCCCACTCCTCCCTACACAGCTCTTCCCACTCCTTCCCACAGAGCTCTTCCCACTCCTCCCCACACAGCTCTTCCCACTCCTCCCCACACAGCTCTTCCCACTCCTCCCTACACAGCTCTTCCCACTCCTTCCCACAAAGCTCTTCCCACTCCTCCCCACAGAGCTCTTCCCACTCCTCCCCACACAGCTCTTCCCACTCCTCCCCACACAGCTCTTCCCACTCCCCCCCATACAGCTCTTCTCACTCCCCCCAAGACGGTTCTCCCCACTTCCCCCTAGACGGATCTCCCCACTCCTCCCAAGACGGTTCTCCCCACTCCCCCCAAGACGGTTCTCCCCACTCCCCCCAAGACGGTTCTCCCCACTTCCCCCAAGACGGTTCTCCCCACTTCCCCCTAGACGGACCTCCCCACTTCCCCCAAGACGGTTCTCCCCACTCCCCGAAAGACTACTCTCCCACCCCGATCGTGGAAGGCCGTCTCCCACCCCCCGATGATGATCCCGAGGTCGAGCGTGTATTCTACCTGGCCTTCGGGTTTTGTCTCTGTTTGGGCATGTGGTTGGTAGCGGGACTGTTGACCCTAATAGTGGCCCCGAAGGACAACTGACCTACTCCAGTAAGGGGTTAAGGTCTCTCATAAAACCTAATTCTCTTTCACGTGTTTTTTTTTCTTTTGTTTTCTTAGTATGACTTTGGTGATCTTGTGGTGTTTTTTCTTCTTCCTGTCTCTATCTGTCTTGCTCTCTCTCTCTCTCTCTCCCTCTGTCTCTTTTTGTCTTGCTCTCTATCCCTCTGTCTCTTTCTCTATCTATCTGTCTCACAAAATCTACAAAAAAAAAAAAATAG
The DNA here is from genome assembly GCA_958450375.1 of Homarus gammarus. Taxonomy (NCBI): domain Eukaryota; kingdom Metazoa; phylum Arthropoda; class Malacostraca; order Decapoda; family Nephropidae; genus Homarus; species Homarus gammarus. The sequence continues at coordinate 1,766,903 of CAUDMG010000489.1, read as the reverse complement.
AGTTACTCACCACTATGACACGCTGAACTATGCTAATTTACGAGGGGGGGGGGTAGGAGGAGGGGGGAGGGGGGGTAGGAGGGGGGAGGGGGGAGGGGGGGGAAGGAGGGGTTTCGAACTAATGACACGACCCACTGAAACTTCGAACCCCATGTCCCGTGGTTTCAAAGGCGATGCAAGCAGCGTGAAGGGAAAATTACGAGACTGGGTTGAAACAGGGACTTTACCGGACGTGGTTTGGCATGCATACTTCCCATCTCGCCTTTGAAACTAGTCGACACTGGTTCGAGATCCAAAGGCAGTGAGTGGAAGGAGGAAGAGGAGAGAAAGAGAGAGGGAGAGGAGAGGAGGAGAGAGGTGTCGTTAACTTGTTCCTGATTCATCCTCATATTCTTCTTCTTCTCTTCTTGCTCTTCTTCTTCCTCCTTCCTTCTCAACCTCTCCCGCCTTCTCATTTTTCTCAACTTCCTCATCTATAATTTACTTTCGTCTCTTCCACTTCCTCCTCCTCCTCCTCCTCCTCCTCCTCCTGCTCCTCCTCCTCCTCCTCTTCCTCCTCCTTTTGATCCTTAGAGACGAGAACTCAACTCGTATCATTCACTAAACCTCCCGAGCTTGTGTGGCGACAGTCTAACACAAAGGGCGAGATAGATCAGCCCCACACAAGATGGATCAGCCCCCCACACAAGATGGATCAGCCCCACACAAGATGGATCAGCCCCACACAAAATGGATCAGCCCCCCACACAAAATAGATCAGCCCCCCACACAAAATGGATCAGCCCCCCACACAAAATGGATCAGCCCCCCACACAAGATGGATCAGCCCCCACACAAAATGGATCAGCCCCCCACACAAGATGGATCAGCCCCACACACAAGATGGATCAGCCCCCCACACAAAATGGATCAGCCCCCCACACAAAATGGATCAGCCCCCCACACAAGATGGCTCAGCCCCACACACAAGATGGATCAGCCCCACACACAAGATGGATCAGCCCCCCACACAAAATGGATCAGCCCCCCACACAAAATGGATCAGCCCCCCACACAAGATGGATCAGCCCCACACACAAGATGGATCAGCCCCACACACAAGATGGATCAGCCCCCCACACAAGATGGATCAGCCCCCCACACAAGATGGATCAGCCCCACACAAAATGGATCAGCCCCCCACACAAAATAGATCAGTCCCCCACACAAAATGGATCAGCCCCCCACACAAAATGGATCAGCCCCCCACACAAGATGGATCAGCCCCACACACAAGATGGATCAGCCCCCCACACAAAATGGATCAGCCCCCCACACAAAATGGATCAGCCCCCCACACAAGATGGCTCAGCCCCACACACAAGATGGATCAGCCCCACACAAGATGGATCAGCCCCCCACATAAAAGATGGATCAATATTTTTACTCTTTTTCTAATCTTTCTATTTTCTTTCCTATAATCCTTATCGTTGTCTCTTTTCGCTTTCCAATCTCTTTTTTGCTTTCTCCCACCTTTCTCTTATTCTCCTTTCATTCTCTTTATCTTCTCATTATGTCTCCTCTTCCATCCTCCGCAGTTATTTTGTTTGATCTGTACCCAGCTTCTAAGTTATAGCCTCAGAGAAACACAATTTGCATCCATTCTCTCTCTCTCTCTCTCTCTCTCTCTCTCTCTCTCTCTCTCTCTCTCTCTCTCTCAGCCTTACAGCCTTTCATTACGTCTTGAATGAGAAGTGATTTACATAAACAGATGTCTTCCTGTCTTCGTCTTTCTCTAAATCCAGGTTTTATTACTTTTCTTTTATGATCTTTGTTTCTTATTCTTCTTTGTACCTTCTGTATCATTCTGTGTGTGTGTGTGTGTGTGTGTGTGTGTGTGTGTGTGTGTGTGGTGTAGGTTAGGGTAGGTTAAAATTGAAAGTATTCTGAGTTTGTATCCGGCTCTGGGGATTATTTAACACGGATTGTTATGGCCGGATGTTCTGAACGTCAGTGGATTTTGGTGAATTAATCTTCCTAAAAGCTTTTCTACCTGGAGGTAATAACATAAGGAGATGGTCGACTGTCTCTATCGCGTACATTTTTATTGAATAGTCTCCCCTTTAGTGATGATTATAGAAAACGGTGTTGGCTCTGTTTATATTGTGTAGTAGTCATGGTTTGGGAGAAGATTTTTCGAGTTATATTCTCCAGTTTTAGCGGCTTCTTATATGTTGTGGTGGCTCTAGGGATTTTTTTGGTGGATTTAGGTGGTTTTAAAATTTTAGGGAATTTTTGGGCCGTTTTTAGGTGATGTGGTGGTGGCTTTAGATAAAATTTTGACGGCATAAGATAATGTTTATTTTATTATTTTATATTTTGTTATATAATTTTGATGACCGTTTTAGAAATTGTTTTTGACTCGTTATGTGATGCAAAATTTGACGATTCAGAAAACGAGTTTAACTTTTTTTCCAATTTTACTTTTTCATGAAGTCAGATAAATGGTTTAAACTCATCAAATATATCCCGTAATGATGAATGGTTTATAAGAGTACAGTTTTAACTTTGTTTTATCCTGAAGTGACACACCCTGTAGCTGTCAGTCAAGCTCAGTCAATTTCAGTCAAGATCAGTTGTAAATGAGTTACTTATTCCCTGAGAGAACTTTTATTTGGCCTTTGCAACACGACCAATGAAACTAGGTCCTTTCAACACGTACCTTGCAACCCATCACCTTTACTCGGCTTCTGTCTGATGCTAATAACTAAGTTCATTTTTCCTTCGCCTGGCGTACACAAATAAGGGTTTAGTTGCCCTTTCTTCGCCTGGCGTAAGGAATCAGACTAGTTTTATGTTAATATAGACACATAGATCATTCGTACCTCCCTAGTGTGTGTGTGTGTGTGTGTGTGTGTGTGTGTGTGGGTGGGTGTGTGTGTGTGTGTGTGGGTGGGTGTGTGTGTGTGTGTACAAGAAACCTCCCTCTCCTCTAAGGTTTCTCAGTAAATACCACCATTACCTCACTCTCACCTCCAAAATTACCTCCTCGCCGACCTCCCAAGCACCCCGTGAGAGGCCGCACCTCCAGCCATTACAGGTAATGACTCGGGCCTCGGCGGTGTGTGTGTGTGTGTGTGTTTAGGTGTAGGTGAGCGTGTGAGAAAATTTTATAGTGTGGGAACAATACTTTTAGGAGGGATGAGAGGTAGGTGGTGGTGGTAGGTGGTGGTGGGTGGTGGTGGTAGTAAAAGGTGACGGCAGTTGTATTAGGTGTCAGTAGATAGTAGTAGTAGTAGTAGTAGTAATAATAACAACAACAACAACAATGAAAACAGAATTAACAGTCTCCAAAACAAATAATTTTTTTTAACCCATTTATTCATCCATCAGATAAACAATAAACAAATAAATTAAAGCAAAATTAATAACCCCTGGATAGTAAATTATAAACAAGCAAAACCCATAAAAAAAAACAAATGAAACACGATACCAAGTGCTTGTGTGTTTGTTTATTTATATCTAAGGGAATCCAAGTCGACTGCTTAAGGAGGAACACGAAAGCCCTTGTGTTGTGTGTGTGTTTGTGTTTCTTTGTGTTGTCTGGGTTAGTGTTGTGTGTGCTGTATGTCTGTCTTGCTTATTGAGACGGTAGGCAGTTGGTGTTCGGTTGAAATTGGACTCAGCTGGTTCCTTGAGGAGATGGTTTACACAGCTAGTTTCTCAGTAAGACCACATAATAGTTGGTTCTCACTCAGCAAGACCACAACAGCTGGTTCTCCTCACCCAGACCACAACAGCTGGTTCTCCTCACCACAACAGCTGGTCCTCCTCACCACAACAGCTGGTCAGAGGGCTGCAGGAGACACATATTAAGTCCGGCCATAAAAGGTATCGGCAGGTCAAGGACTCTGACAAAATGTCTTAATGGCGCCGCTGTTGAGAAACTGACAGCCGCTAAATTGCTATTGGAAAAGACACTATATTTTGGGCATTACTAGCCAGGGAATAGCTATTGGCCTTTACTGAATAACTACCGATGGACTTTGTTTCTGGGTGAGAGAGAGAGAGAGAGAGAGAGAGAGAGAGAGAGAGAGAGAGAGAGAGAGAGAGAGAGAGACTAAGAAAAACTAGAAAAAAAGAAAGAACGAGAGAAAGGAAGAACGAGAGAAAGAGAGAGAAAGAAAGAGCGATATCTTTACCGGGACCAAAGGGTGCAGGTTTCACTTACCATAAAGAGTGGAGAGAAATCCTTGTTTTGTGTCGGTATAAGTGAAAGGTAAACAACTGTATTGCGCCACACAAAAACAAACAAACAAACAAGAACACCCAAGGCGTTCAGTTCCTTAAGATGAACTTCAGATGAACAAATGAACGCGTGTTTATTGTTCATACTTGTGTTTTATGAATCTAACCTAACCTAACCGAACCTAAGCTAACCTAAGTCATTCTATTCTGTTAGATGAAGAATGAAAGAGCAATTAGGATAGTTTATTAGTTCCTAGTACCTGGATAATGCAATTAGGATATTTATTAGTTCCTAGTACTTGGATAATGCCCACACCTGTTCAATTGCAACGCGACTTTAATATTTGAAGTAAAGTTGACTATCGGCTCACCTTAAACCAATGTTGTGTGTGTGTGTGTGTGTGTGTGTGTGAGAGAGACATTATGAACACCTTTACTTCTTTTCCTTCTTCTCCTCTTCTTCTTCCTCTTCTCCTCCTCCTCCTCTTCCTCCTCCTTCCATTGTCTCTCACTTTCTCAATGGAGCGTTCATAAGTTCCACTCACCACCACACAATACACAAACACCCACACTTACACACACCACCACCACCACCTACAACCACCACTACCAACCACCAGCATAGAGGGACAAGTTAGCAGATAGCAGGCCAGAAGATAGCAGGCCAGCAGATAGCAGGTCAGTAGGTAGCAGGTCGTGGGGGAGTGCATCAGAGTCACTTACCTGCAAACTTCATGATATAATTTGTCTTTGTCGCTGTGGGTGTTGCCTCTTGCCCAAAGAAAAATAGTGCCTCCACTTTTGCCATGTTGGGGCGGGAGGGAAGTGGAGGGAGGGAGGAGTGGGGGGGGGGAGGGAGGGAAGGAGGGGTGGGGGGAGGTTGAGGGAGGGAAGGAGGGGGATTGAGGGTTGGGGGAGATGATTTGGGGTGGATGGGAAGGGAAGGAGGGAAAGAAGGTTGAGAGGGAAGGGGAGTGAGGCGAGAAGAGGGTAGGGCTAGAAGGAGAGGGAGATAGAGATGTAGAGAGAAGAGAGAAGGAACGTGTGGGGATGAGAAAAAAATGAGATAAAAGGAAAGAAAGAGGGATGAGAAGAGACGAGGAGAGGAGAATGAAGGAAGAGATGGAGGCAAGAGAACAGAAGAATAAGAGAAAAAAGAAGAAAAATGAGATATGACAGAGAGAGAGAGAAGGAATGAGTGAGAAATTCATTGACAACCACACAATGAAAACCACACTCACATTATTCATTTATATCTCCATTACTCATTCTTCACATTATTATTCACTAACATCATTCACTCATTTTTCTACCAGTGGATGATGAATAAAGATGGTTTTATTCACGAGGATTATACTTTACTCATACTGACTCACGGATGTATGGGGATGGGTTATACAATATTTTACAAAACAAATCAGAGAATATATGGAAGATTCATTTATTATGTGTTTATTTACTTATATATTTACCCACAGGTATATCAGATACTTATTCATGATTCTGCATGACTCATAAAATGAATAAAAATTTCTATTCATTGGTATCAAAGTTTCTTCACTGAATATTTCTGGATATGGGTAAGATATTAATGGGAAGTCTCTCTCTCTCTCTCTCTCTCTCTCTCTCTCTCTCTCTCTCTCTCTCTCTCTCTCTCTCTCTCTCTCTCTCTCTCTCTCTCTCTCTCAACCTTACCCTTCTCACCTTCTCCTCCGTCACCGCCTCACCACTTTCTCTCCCTCACTTTCTCTCCATCCCCTCGCCTTTCACCAGCCCGTCATAATCCTGGCTCTCAAACTTTCCTTTTAAGGTGTAAGGGGTTAAGACTGGGCTGGGGCCTTCACTTCATAGTCAAGGAAGAAAAAATAAATAAATAGTTTGTAACGTTTTAGAATTATTTCAACGTAAAGTGCAATAAATGTAGAGACGAGAAGGTGTTTACAGAATGGGTGGTTGTGGGTTGTAGGTTGTTGTTGTAGATGGGTGGTTGTATTTCCAGCCTCAATAAACTCAACCAATAATAAACTCATTTGATTAACCTCAACTACCTAACCTCACCTCACCTAACCTAACCTCACTACATCATGAGGCCAAAAACTACCCTTAATTAACTTCGTAAATTACCTCAGACTCAATCTTAACTTGATGGTTATGTATGGTGCCATTATTGACTATAGTGCCATCAGTGCCAATGTTTCCTATGGTGATATTCATTAGGGTTCCGTGTGTGTGTGTGTGTGTGTGTGTGTGTGTGTGTGTGTGTGTGTGTGTGTGTGTAATTAATCATGATAGGAGAAGCAAAGTTGCGAGAGATTAAGTGGAACGTGAAGGACTTTTTTCCTCAGTAGAGTTGAGGGAGTGTCAAGTGAGAGGTGGTGAGGAGGAGGAGGAGAGGAAGAAGAAGGAGGAGAGGGAGAGGAGAAGAAGGAGAGGGAGGAAGAGAAGGAGTAACAAGAGAAAGAGGAGGTGATGATGGAAGGTGGGGAAAAGAGTGGTCGAGAAGGAGAGGGGTAATGCTAGACAGACAGACAGACAGACAGACAGACAGGCAGACAGACAGACAGACAGACAGACAGCTCCAGTTACAAAAGACACAGAAACAATTTAACAGGTTAGATTAGATTTGGTTAAGTTAGGTTAAGTTAGGCTAAGTTAAATTAGGTTAGGTTAGGTTAGGTTAGGTTAGGTTAAGTGAGATGAAAAGAAAACTTACCGATCTAACACACACTTTCCCCCAGGTTTAATCCAGGTTAACCCAGCCAATTAAACGAACAAAAATATATCGATTAAAACACACACACAAAAAATTCAGGTCAGGTTCATTGTTGGTAACCGAGTTAGTGGTTCACTCATAAAAACAGAGAACAATATAACTGGGATTTTTGTTTTTGTGTGTGTGGTGTTTTTTTTTTCGTTTTATCTTCTGTTTTATGAGCTGTGAAGAAGATTTTGTATTCATCGTGTGTGTGTGTGTGTGTGTGTGTGGTTGTGGTTAGGTTATCGGCATCATTTGTTACTACGTCATCACACACCCTCCTCTCCCCAACTCCTCCCCCTCCTGTCCCCTCCCCACAAACCCTCCTCCCCTCCCCATCCCCACACCCTCTCCCCACCATCACCACACACCTCCCTTCCCATCACCACACACCCTCCTCCTCCACCTCCTCCCCCTCCCCATCCCCACACACCCTCCCCTCCCCACACACTCTCCCCTCCCCCCACCTCCTCCCCCTCCCCCCACACCCTCCCCTCCCCACTTCTCACCCCTTACTCTCACATGACATAACTCTCCCTCAACTTCACAATAAAATATTACTCCCCACTTTAACTCTCCCCACACTGCACTCTCCCCTGTCTCAACTCTACACTGACGTTGAAACAGTGTGTAACAGTGTCTAGGCGTTGAAACAGTGACTCAATTCTACCTTAGCGTGGACAGTATGACATGATGTTACCTCTCCTTTCCTCCTCTTCCTTCTCCACTTCTTTCTTCATCTCCTCCTCTTCCACCTCCCCCTCCATCCACCACCTCCCCTCCCTCTTCCTCATCCTCTTCCTTCCTCCTCATCCCCCTCCTCCTCCTCCTCCTCCTCAGAGCCCCAGTGATCCTCTTATTGTGCCTTTCTTGAACTAAACTTACGAGAGAACAAAGTTTTATATGTGATTTCTTGAGGGATGTAGAACTGAATGCAATCTGCAGGTGTGTGTGTCTGTCTGTCTGTCTCTCTGTCTGTCTGTCTGTCTCTCTGTCTGTCTGTCTGTCTGTCTCTCTGTCTGTCTGCCTGTCTCTCTGTCTGTCTGTCTGTCTGTATAGCAGCAATAACAGGCACATAGTTATTCTCTTATACATCAAATACTCATTATACAATTCTTCATTTTTTTTCCAGGGTGAATATTTTCATTTCAAATTAACATGAAACATAAAACTGTAGATTAAACAAGTATTCGCTGACAAGTGTGTTTGACAATGTAACTCAGTTCAACTTATGTGGAATAGATTTTTATTGTCTACGTTAGGGAATATATTTCAAATAAATCTGAAGCTGGGTGGGTTATTTTTTTTCACTAACTACTACTACTACTACTACTACTACTACTACTACTACTACTACTACTACTACTACTACCACCCTCTCCACCACTATCACCACCACTATCTCTCTTCCTATTACTTGTGGTCTGTGTCTGTGTGTGTGTGTGTGTGTGTGTGTGTGTGGTCAAGATCAGGATGACGATGACGATGAAGATGACGATAATAATAACGAAGACGAGAGCGAACAAAACCCGTAATGCAGCGCCATGGAGTTCGTCACAATCAGCTGAGCGGCGAACAGCTGATGGCAGAAAAGTAAACAAACATATCCAGCCTCAGCAATAAAGTGATAACCCCCACCATGACGGACGGCAGCAGCTGTTGAGTCGCTATTCTGTGTTATTACTCTTAAATAAACGGCCTTGGGAGGGGAGGGGGGGAGAGGGGGTAATGGTGTTATAAATTACATGTTAATACAGGGTTATGCCGGACTGGCCAGTGTTATCAGCCGGTTTATGAGCGGACACGGTCGACACCTTGTATTAATGCTTCTGCTCTGACGTATTATATAGGTTAGGTTAGGTTAGGTTAGGTTTGGTTTGGTTTGGTTAGGGTAAGTTAGGTTTGGTTAAGTTAGGTTTGGTTTATGCTTCCAATACTCTCACAAACAACTCCGTCATCGACTTTAGACCTAACCTAACCAAACCAAACCAAACCTAACCTAACCAAACCAAACCAAACCTAACCTAACCTAACCTAACCTAACCTTAACCCTCTACAGGTAACATTAGGTGTGTTTAATCATCAGGTGCATTAATCAACAGGCAAAAGGGTTAATCCCCAGGTAATCCTTGTTGAATAATCCAATCAACCACACATCAGGTCTTTGGGTGGACGTCTATTATCGATTATAGCTGTAAATTATAGAACAAAGTCTATCATTATGAAGGGATGATAGGTGAAGTATTTGTCGTATCTGTGTTATCTGAAGGAGTTATCTAAATGTCTCATCTGTCTCCTCATTTTCATTCTCATTCTCCTCCTATTCCTTGTTCTAATTCTTCTCCTTTTCCTCCCCTCTTCTTTCCCTTCATCATTTTCCTCCTCGTCCTCCTCCTCCTCTTTCTTATTCTTATTCTCATATTCCATCCCCTCTTCTTCCCATTTCTCCTGCTCCTCCTTCTCCGCATCCTCTCCTATTTCTTCCCCCCCCCCTCCCCCCTCCTGCTCTATTCTACTTGCTCAGCTGATGTTGTTGTCGTTCGTGGCTTTATTGACGGTGAATCCGGATCAGCTGATGTATATCCTTCTACTGCTCGAATATTGTTGTGAATCTCTCTCTCTCTCTCTCTCTCTCTCTCTCTCTCTCTCTCTCTCTCTCTCTCTCTCTCTCTCTCTCTCTCTCTCTCTCTCTCTCTTGTATACTCAGAGTGTTTGGTATGAAGGCGTCAAATATAGACTCCTGGAACTCAATATTTCACGAATATGTACAGACGTCTATTTCAATATTTTTCCCGTAACAAAAGTGATAAAAAAAATAAATAAAAAAATATTCAGATTGTTCAATTTCTGTTCAGTGGGAGAGTGGAGTGTATTGTTCAACTATAGATGTATTGAATATTTATACATACATGAATACACGGACACGTATGACATGATTCTTACACATATGTATTTATTTATTATGTAGATATATGAATACATACGGGTTGATTTAAATACACTAGTACACATACTGTCTCCCTCTTGTTATATCTCTCTCTCTCTCCTCTCATTATCTCCCTTTCCCACTATCTCCCTTTCCCCCTCCCCTCCCCTCCCCCTCTCCTCCCCTCCCCCTTCGTGTCTCAGAGGGGCTGTGGGCCGAAGGTTGGGCCGCCGCCGCCGTTGCCTCATTAAGGAAGTTCATTAACGTTTCAAAGGGAATTATAATTTATGAAAAAAAAAGAAAAAAGAAAAAAAAACATTGATGAAAAAAATAAGAAATTAACATCGTAACTGAAAGCGTTAATTACGAGGTTAAAAATGAAACTTTATATTGTGTTTGGGGGAGGGGAGCGGTGTGGGGGTGGGGGGGTGAGAGGGTGTGTGTGGGGGGGGTGAGTGTGTGTGTGGGGGGGTGAGTGTGTGTGGGGGGGAGTGTGTGTGGAGGGAAGAGTGTGTGTGGGGTGGGAAGGGCGAGAGTGTGTGTGTGTGTGGGGAGAGTGTGTGGGGGGGAGTGTGTGTGTGGGGGGTGAGTGTGTGTGATGACAATAATCCACTAACCATTACATCAAAAAATCAGACTAGAACTTTGTTGAATATTTTACGACTTTAAATATACAGTTATCACCCATCTAAAAGGTCACATGTGCCTAAGATGAAGCCAATATGTTAATAGACCTTCTCGATGGTTGTCTTAAAGCTCAAATTGACTCAAGACGTCCATGATGTGGGTTCGAATCCTTGACACGTAAACTATGCACAGATCATCAATAAGAACTTGGCATTATTAGTATTATTATGTTATTATTTTGGTTTCTTGCTGTTTGTTTGTTTTGTTTGTGTGTGTGGTAGTATGTTTGTATGTGTTTGTGTCTCTAGTAGTCATTCACACTGGGTTTGTGTTTGTGTTTCTGTGTCTACTGTATTGTGCGTCTCTTTCATATTTCACACAGCAATACTCTCTCTCTCTCTCTCTCTCTCTCACACACACACACACACACACACACACACACACACCAAGCAACACTGACACACACCATCTTCTTTAACGCTTACACCCATCATAACCCTATTACCTACAGTCTAACTAAATGAATCTAATGTACACAGCGCCTCTCTCTTTCCTGAAAAAAATTAACATAATCTTATTACATCTTACTGTACTCCTGAAGGGCATTAAGCAGCGTGTGTGTGTGTGTGGGGGGGGGGGGGTATATGAGTGAGATTATATGAAAGGGTATAATTGGGTTAATAGGGATGGTGATTATAGAGGTGTGTTTGTGTTGTAATTGGACTGTGTATGTTGTGTTGATGTGGTGTTTGGAGATCAATGTGTTGTAGGATGGTGTTATAGTGGAGTTGTTGTTGTGGTTGTTGTTGTTGCTGTTGTATTAGTAGTAGCTGTTGTTGTAGTTGCTGTTGTTATTGTTATTGCTGTTATTGTTGTTGTTGTTGCTGTTATTGTTAAGAACAGCTTCCCTAAACAGAAGCGTAAAATAACCACAATTATTACGAGAATAAAAAAAAATATATATATAAATCAATTAAATTATCCAGAACACAATTACGCTATATAACTAAAAGAAAATAAACGAACTAAATGAAGGAAATGAAAGAGATAGAAGGAAACACGTAGATAGAATAGAAAGAAGAAGACAAAGTTAAAGAGTTGTGTTATGGCGGATGGGCTGTTACGGCTTGAGGTCAATCAGGTGTAAACACTCCATTATAACGGGGTTGAAACGGTGAAGCGTCCGGTTCGGGTTAGTTAGTGATGGTGCGTGTTAGGGGACGGACGGACGGAAGGATATACGGACGGAAGGATATACGGACGGATGAATGTACGTACGGACAGTGCTTGGAACCATGGCGAGTGAAACCAAGGATTTGAGTTAATGGATAACGAACGTACAGACAGAGCCGATGATTATGGCGGCTGAGAGAGGGAGACGCCAACACCTCTGATCTCCAACACTCCACCAAGGGTAACAAATCATCTCCAACACTCCACCAAGGTCAACAAATCATCTCCAACACTCCACCAAGGACAACAAATCATCTCCAACACTCCACCAAGGACAACAAATCATCTCCAACACTCCACCAAGGACAACAAATCATCTCCAACACTCCACCAAGGGCAACAAATCATCTCCACCACTCAAATAAGGGCAACAAATCATCTAATTAAGGTAATTAACCGTAATTACAACGTCGTATTTATTATCTCACTAATACCAACTAAAATCAGACTTAATTCGGCGATTGTTTTTTTTTTTTTTTTTTTTAGTCAATTAGCTAAGTGTGGAAAGCCTGGCTGCTTCTGTCAACACGTAACTTAACTTCACTCTTGTCTTGCCCTGTAGTGAAATTCTCCTGGAAAGAGTCGTATTTTAGGGTGGAATATAAAATAAACCATCTACCTAGGGAAATTATATCTACGGAGGTATTATTTCTTTCCTCAAGAATAAAATATATCGGTTAGGGGAATAATTTTCATATTCAGGTCTTTTTTTTTTTCTCACTATTTTTTTTTTTTTCCCGTAAAGAAATATTCCGCCGCCACCGTCGCCATCTTTGTTTACATGAACGTTTGGATGCATCGTCGTCTGAAAGTTTGGATAGACATTAATGGTAAGAAATTCCGCCTTATACTCACTGTGGTAGGAATGAAAGGTGTGTAAACGCAATAATACCGATTGGTCAATGTTTAGAGCTTGTTTTATCACGCGGAACAAGACGTAGAAGGGAGGAGGAGGAGGTGGTGGTTTATAAATATTTTCACCACCACACAGTTCAATAAGTTTCTATAATAACTCTTATATCTTACTAATGGTTTATTTTTTGGGGGATTTTTCGCATCCAAAAAAAAAAATACTTGATAACTTTTTCTTTGTGTGACCTCAGCACCGTCGATGAACTGATAAAACAACAACAATTACTCAAGTAGGTCAGTATTGATTGAGTCATTCCTGTTAGTGTCACAGTGTTTAGTGATTCGCTTTGACAGTCTGCCAATGAGCTGTAGGTCGCGGCATAGTTTCGTTGTGTGTGTGTGTTAATAGCTGCCATCTCGTCACCGGAATTTATGCTTAACTGTTTTGCCTTGACTTGTTCATCAGCTAGTGGGCTATTTCATGGGTTATTTTTTATTTATTTGTTTATTTATTTACTTAACTTACTTACTTGCTTCCTTCCTTTCTTACTTACTTACTTACTTACTTACTTACTTACTTACTTACAAGTTACCTTATCTGGCCTTGTTTCTGATGTACCTTTGTCGTCAATATCACCTGGTCCTGAGAGTAATTAACACCTGTATAGACGAAGAGTGTGGTAGTTGTTTGTGTCAGGTGGTGGTAGTGTTGGAGGAGGTGAAGTAGGGGTGGTGGAGGAGGTGGAGTAGGAGGTGGTGATTAAGGAATAGGTAGTTGAGGAAGATGAGGAGGACATGGTAGAGGAAAGGGAAGTGGTGGAGAAGGAAGTAGTCGAGTGGTGGTGAAGGTGGTGGTGATGAACGGCACGTATTTGACGATCTTATTAACCTGTGACACATGTCTAGCAAAACCTAACCTAACCTATAGCCAATCCCGAGTCAACTATAGATGGTCATTACAGATGTTGAATGAGTGTTTGTCATGGATACAGAAACCCCCCCTCTCCCCTCCCTCCCTCCCTCCCTCCCTCTCTCCCCCAAACCCCCTCCCCCCATCACCCCCCTCCCTCCCCATCCTCCCCTTCCCCCTCTCCCCCATTAAATTCCCCATTCCAACCCATTACAACAGGTATTTTGTCCCCCAAAACTGTTTTATAAGTACAGTATGGATTAACAATTAAGTGCCAGTGAAGGGGGAAGGTGTGTGTGTAATCAATTAGTGTGGGCAGGTAAAGGTGTATGTAATCAATTAGTGTGGGCAGGTAAGACGAAAGAAAACAGCACCATCGATTTAGTTATTGGCTCACGGGGTAGTTGGTGATTCGTCTTATTTCTGGAGGTAGAGAGGGAAAAAAGCGACAATTAGGTCAAGTGAGTGAGAAGAGACAAGCATTGAGCTGACTAACGCAAGGAAAACAAAGAACACCAATAAACACTAATAGATACTCAAATGAACTTGACTAATCTCCTTGGTTGACAAGTTACGTATTCACAGGTAGTTAACGCTTAATTGGCCATTATCCCAGGTAACTCAGGGTTTAAATCGCCATACGTGGATAATACTATAGAGTGATATTGATAGATACATAGACTAATAAACAAGGATAATATATAATAGGTATGGCTGGGTTAAGGCGCCGGGACATAGGATTATTGTATTTCAGATTCGTCAGTCATTTAGAAAAATAAACATTCATAGAGCTTATTGACGCAGGTTAAAATATCAACAAGAATCTTAACAACCGTGAATTAACTTGGGTATTTAACAGTAGGTTTTTGGTACTTAAAGTTAACCTAATTTTCCGCCTTTAATGATTTGACTGAGTGATATATTTCGCCTTTGGGATATTTTAAGATAATTTCCCCCTATTTTGACTTGACTGGACGTAATATTTTTCATCTGAGGGATATTTTACATTATCTCCCCCTTTAATGACTTGACTGGTGGTAATAGTTTTCATCTGAGGGATATATATATTTTTTTCTCTTAAGGGTTGGATGAGCTAATGGTAAGGTCTTGGACTCTCCCTTTATTTATTTAATAACTTTCATATTATCTCTCTTCCTCTGTTTATTCCCCTCGTTAATTCTTGGTCACCCCTTGTTTGTTCAGCTTCATTCATTATCATCTCCTCTCTCTCTCTGTTTATTCTCTAGTTCTCGTTTTTGGTTGTGTTTTCCTCTCTGTCTGTGTGTCTTTCTCCTTCTCCCTTTCACTGTCTGTCTGTCTGTCTGTCTGTCATTTTCTCTCTCTTTTATATAGCGACCGGCATTTACAACGTGTGTGTGTGTGTGTGCGTGTGTGTGTGTGTGTGTGTGTGTGTGTGTGCGCTACTATATTAATTAACATTAATACCTTGATATAGTAGCACCTGTATAGTGATCCCTACAGTATAAATATAACACAATAGGGACTAAAGCTGTGTGTGTGTGTGTTAGTCGGTGTCGAGTTAATACGGTGTTTGAAGTGTTATTACTCTCCAATCTGTAATAGTATATATAGTTTTGTTAGTAATCTTTGGTATTTTTAGTGATATTTAATAGTTCGTGTGTCAAATTGGTGTCATTTTGGTTGTTAGGGTAACCAAATGCTAACCAAACCTAACCAAACCTTACCAAACCTAACCAAACCTCACTTCACCTACCCTACCCTACCCAATACTTTGAACGTCACCCCTTGGTCAAACTCGATCAGAAGTTAATATTCCACTCAAGAAAGTCAAAAGTATTTCAATTTTTACCTTAACACTTGAAAAAAAAATGTGTTGAAGTCAAAATCTCAATCAAGGTTAAAAAAAAATCACAAAGTTAAAAGTCACTTGATAACAACAAATTACTCAAGACCAGGTGAGATTGTTGACCTCTGAGGTACCGGAGTTAACGTGAGCGATTCAGGTAAGGTAAAGAACTCCATTACCGTCTCCCAGGTGTTGAAGGTGTGGGGAAGTTTCACGTGGGTGTTTTGAGAACTGTTCCGGGAAAGTTGTCTTCTCTTTACTTCTCTGAGAAATTCTCTTTTGTCTCTTATTCTCTCTTGTAGTGTAGACAATGAGGGGGGGGGGGGGTGTCTGGGTTTTTGTCTGTAGGGGATAGGTTGTTTCTATCTGTCTGTCTGTCTGTTTATCAATGTCCGTGTCTTGTCTTTCTGTTGTCTGTCTGTCTCTCCTCCCTCCCTCGTCTGCTCCTCCTCCTCCAACACCACTCCAAATACCTCAGCTACTCTTAAGAGCCACACTTGTCTCCACTGCTCTTTAGTGCTCCGTGTTAATAGTCTGCTTGGTCACCCATATTTTGTATTTTCGCCCCCAACTCATAACCCATGAGACGTGGGTTTATAGGTTAATGGGCAGGGGGCTTTCTCAAGTGGGTTGTGGGTACTGATGTGAGTGGCGAGGTGCTCAGGTGGGTGGGGGTGCTCAGGTGGGTGGGGAGGTACTGAGGTGGGTCGGGGTACTGAGGTGGGTGGGGGTGCTCAGGTGGGTGGGGAGGAGAGGCAGCGGGTAAGGGAGTTTCATTCTGATCACGGAAGTACAATTGAGACGGGACCACAATGCCGAATGTGTGTGTTTAGTGTTGGTGGTAGGTGGAGGGGAAGGAGGGGGAGGTAACGTGTGGGGGGAGAGATGGAGGGAGGATGGAGGGAAGAGAAGGGGAGGGGAGATAATGTGTGTGTGGGGGAGATATGGAGGGAGGATTATCTGTCTACCATCACCAGTCAGTAGAGAAGAAGCCGTGCTCTAACCTAAACCTAATATAACCTTAACTTAATGGAACTTTAACCTAACGTAACCCTTCACACCATCCACAACCACTACACCACCATACCACAACCACACCCCATAACCACACGCCACCACACCATACCACAACCACACCCTCACACTTACCATCAATCACCTTTTATACCACAACTACCCATGACTCTCAGACCAACCACAATTCCGACAAAGGTTAATGCCAGACAACAGGTAGCCATTTACCTGTACCCCCCGCCAATTAACCTGTCAATATCCACTGGTCACTAGAGGTCACTATTGCTATAAACAACCCGAAGGTCATAAGGTATACAGAACATAGTGTTATATTCAGCCAGAGATCACACAATTGCTGGGATTCTTTGATACAAACGAGCGACTAACCTTTGGCAGATTGTAAGTTATTCAGAACACGGAAGTAGGTTTACCTGAAAGACGAATCAGCTTCGGATCAACAATACCGTCTACTTACACACTTACACTCCAAGAAGTATGGAAGTTTAAGTAGAGTATCAGGTATAAAGTAAGGTACGTTAAGTAGAAGTACATATTAAGGTATAAAGTACAGGTGTAGTGATTGTTGCTCTATAGGTGTACACAGGTGGGGTTAAGGTATGTATGAGAAAGGTGTACACATGTGAACCTCTCAAAGTCACGTACACAAACTTATGGCTGTGACGTCAATCAATACACAACACTTAAATCACAAAACGAACAATATGTGTGCGTTAACGACTGTGTGTAGAAACGTACATGTAGACCAAGATATGTGTGCGTTAATGGTGTATAGAAACGTACATGTAAACCACACAAGTCATGTATACATAGTGATGATGGTGATTAGAAGACATGTACGTAAAATATCCCCCTAAAAATACGTACACTGTAGTAGAGAGTGTGAAGATAATTCATCCTTTTGGTATAATTTAGTATTGACTCCCTCCTTCCCTCTCTCCCTCCTTCCCTTTCTCCTTCCCTTTCGATCAGCTTTCCCCCCCTTCCTTTCCTCACCCTTCTATCACAAGTACACCTCTCCTTCCCTTCCCTCCCTCCCTCCCTCCCTCCCTTCTCGTGTAGGCTTTTTGTCATGATACTTTTTTACCGTCCACAGACCGTCAATTACACTATACCCTGGCCCTGAGAACCCTCCCTTCCTACCCCTCCCTCCTACCTACCCTCCTTCCCCTCCCTGACGTCCCACAAGAAAGGGTGTTCGACTTCCTCAAGATATATATGACCATCATATTTCAAACACGAACCCTCCCTCTCTCCCTTCACTCCCTCTTCCCTCCCTCCCTCCCTCTTCCCTCCTTCTCCCCTTTCCCTCCTTCTCCCCTTTCCCTCCCTCCCTTCCCCTCCCTACACAGATGAAAACACATTGTATTTAAGAAAGTGTTATTCAAAGCTCATTATAATTTTAAAGCGTCAATATCACAACGTTCTCATTTGCATATCAGTTAATTTATTTGTAATTGTTAAATGTTAATGATAACAAAAATACGAAACAAATACTTTAATTGTTTTTTTTTTATCAATCTCGAGAATTAGTGAGTTTAATTAGAAATATAAAGACAGGTACAGAAGTTATATCTTAAATACAGGTACAATACATTAGTTAATCAGGTAGTAACCGTAATATACAGGTGGTGAATACATTTTAAGTACAGTTAGTTATAAATACAGGTACAGTAATTACCAGGTGGTGGTTTAATATACTGGCATAGATTATTAATAATTCTCTCTTAAGTATAAGTTGATGTGTGAGGTATAGGTGTATTAAGTAGCTGTATGGCCTTGGGTAGTAATGTGGCAATCACCAGTCATTTATTTCAATCACCAACACCCACCCAACCAACACCTCAAATCACCAATCCCTTTCAACTCAGCATTCACCCAAATCACCATTAGTTACCGATTAAATGAAAGTTTCTGAAAATAACCAATGGAAACGAGAGAAATTAAACGCCCTCACATTTTCAATTCTCTTTCTATTATTACAGGAAATCATTAAGCTACATACGTCTTTATCGAATGAATTAGTTTACACGTGAGCTGTTGTGGTGAGTGAAGTCCTCAATGGGCGGTGGAGGAGAGAGGTTCTGAGAATCATTATTACTTTGATTGGAGAGGATAGGAGGGGAGGGGAAGAAAGAGTGGGGGGGGTGGGGAGAATAGGAGAGAGAGAGAGAGAGTGGGTGGGGAGAGAAAGAGTGGGGGGGGGGAGAATGGGAGGAGGGAGAGTAGAAGAAAGAGGGTAGAGAGAGGTACAGACTGGAGAGAGAGAGAGAGAGAGAGAATAGGAACCCCCCAAAATCCTTAATCAAACCCCCAAAATTCTTAATCCAACCCCAAAATCCTTAATCCAACCCCAAAATCCATTATCCAACCCCAAAAATCCTTAATCCAACCCCAAAATCCTTAATCCAACCCCAAAATCCTTAATCCAACCGTAAAATCCTCAAAAGTTGTTGTGGCGTGGTTGTCATTAGTAAGATTTAACATCGCCTTTGAAGTGGGTCGAGATATTAGTTTCCTTATGAATTTCTGACAGCTAGATTTTGCGTGCGTTTTGAGTTGTTTGGGGGTGATTTTTGCGTGCGTTTTGAGCTGTTTGGTGATTTTTGCGTGTGTTTGAGGTGGTTGTGGGTGGGTTTTTTTGCGTGCGCTTTGTGTTGTTTCGGGGTGTTTTTGTGCATTTTTTTTGCGTGCGTTTTGTGGTATTTTGGGTGTTTTTTGCGTGCGTTTGAGGTGTTTGTGGGTGTTTTTTTTAATTCATGTTTGTGTAAGGGAATGTCTGTATGTTTACATTTATACCTGTGTGTTGTGTGTGTGTATGTGTGGGCATGTGTGTGTGTGTGTGTGTGTATTTTGTGTGTATATATAGGGTATTTGCTCCTGTATGTATGTATATATATGTATGTATATATGTACACATGTCAAAATATTAGAATTCTTTCTATATTAATGTATAGTGTCAAAAAATGTATACACACAACCATACACATTCAAATTAAGATAACATTAATGTATATATAACATCATCAACATTATCTTCACATACAGGAGACATCACACATCAACGAATGAGGAGAATGTTGACGTTTTTATACAACATTAATGTGATTACCACCAAAATATGTAAATTAATCTCTATTAATTTTTCTGAGACACCCTGTACATACTAGCATACAGTTTATATATATAGTTAAGAAAAAGAGTCATTCCACCATCACGAAATATTTAATAAATTCTTTCATATTTTTTCGTTACATATTTAACAGAGTGAATTAATGACCCCAGCCGTTTGCTTTCACTCATTATTTAATTACTCAGACCTTTTAAGTGCCTTCAGACAGCCTATTTACCATAAAGACTAGAGATAATTACCAATTAATCGCTAATTACTTCCATGGAAAATCGGGAAATAAAATTCACAAGAGATTAACGTTTTACAAAGTATGTTTTATTTGGTGTTTATTTGGTGTTTTATTTGGTGTTTTATTTCGTGTTTTATTTGGTGTTTTATTTGGTGTTTTATTTGGTGTTTTAGTTCGTGTTTTATTTGGTGTTTTATTTGGTGTTTTAGTTCGTGTTTTATTTGGTGTTTTATTACTGGATTTATTCTGACCAAGAAGCGATTAGTTTGTTTTATCTGTAATTGTCAAATATTTATTTGTTTGTAATGCTTACAAATAGACAGTCTGTCAGTCTGTCTGTCTGTCTGTCTGGGGGAGGGAAAGGGGGTTGTCTACTTACAGACAAAATAACCTAACCTTAAGCTTAACATTATCGTCTTATTTTGTACCGATAATGTTTTTTGGGGGGCTTGTAGTATTTTCGACAACTTAAAAGGTCATTAAAGGTCAGTGTGTTGTGAGTCTTAACAGCGGGGTTGGTGGTGGTCTAGTGTGAGTCTTAACAGCGGGGTTGGTGGTGGTCTAGTGTGAGTCTTAACAGCGGGGTTGGTGGTGGTCTAGTGTGAGTCTTAACAGCGGGGTTGGTGGTGGTCTAGTGTGAGTCTTAACAGCGGGGTTGGTGGTGGTCTAGTGTGAGTCTTAACAGCGGGGTTGGTGGTGGTCTAGTGTGAGTTGGTCTAAGTCTTATTCTTTATATCTATGTATTTGTCTTTGTCTTTGTTTGTTTGTTTATCTTTTCTGTCTGTTTCTGTCTGTTTCTCTGTCTGTCTGTCTGTTTCTGTCTGTCTGTTTCTGTCTATCTGTCTGTCCCTCCCTCAAATCCACAGTGAAATATTTCTAAGAGTTAACTGTAATAATGATATACTTCAGGGCCATAGATCACTGCTGTATAGAAGACCTTGGCGTCGAATTTCCAAATGGCGGCCAATTTTAGGAGATAAATATTCGTGGGATGGAGGGAAGGGGGGGAGGGGGGCTTTTGAGAACGATAGCCCCTCCTCCACCATCTCTCTTCCTAGCCCCCATCCACCTCTCGTACCCTCTCCCCAATCCCTCTCCCTTCTCCCTGGCTCCTTCTCTCCCACCCTCCCCCACACCGCCCCTCCCCACCGCCCCTCCCCACCGCCTCTCCTCTCCCTCCATGAAAGGAAAATATCTCAATGTTATCAACAGACCTTCAGGAGAAATGTAACTTCTATTCTTCCGGCCGGGTCTCCAGTTATCAATGAGGGAGGTAAAGTTATTATTATTGGTGGTGGTGGTGGTGTTGGTGTTGGTGGTGGTGGTGGTGGTGGTGTTGGTGGTGGTGTTGGTGGTGGTGGTGGTGGTGATGGTGGTGGTGTTGTTGTTGTAAGGGTGTGGCTTTCTTAGACTCCACACTGTGCTAACCTGCTCGCCACATAGTCTTGTAATTTACGAAGTTGTTATTCTGCCACACCATAAATGCTGGCCCTGCACACGTTGTCCCCCACACGGTGTCACTCCCCCACACGGTGTGGTTCCCTCCTGGTAATCCATCATCGTGGTGGCGTGTTGAGCCTCCTGGGAAATATCCACTTGAGGATCACCAGGGTTTGTGTCACCCCCTTCTCCCCCCTCTTCTCCCCTCCCCCTCCCTTCTAATCCTCTCTCCTCTCCCTCCCTTCTAATGTCCTCTCCTTCTATATCCTTCTCTCCTCTTCACTCTCCTATCCTCCCCCCCTTCCCTTCATCTCATCCCCTTCCCCCTCATCCCTTATCTTCCCTTCATCCCTCCCTTTCATCATCTCTCCTCCCATCTTCCCTTCCCTTCACACCCCTTCCCTCCTCTCCTCCGTGTGTCATGTTTTGGAGGAGGTCGGAAAGAAAATGCTATTTGGGTAAATTAGTTGGGAAAACTTCCACCACATTCCCCTTCTCTACACCATACTCCACCACACTTTCCTTCTCTACACCACACTCCACCACGCTCCACTACACTCCACTATATTCCACTACTCTCCACCATACTCCACCACGCTCCACTTCTCTGCACCACACTCCACCAGTATGATCACAGGACCTGACTCACCCATACACCCTCTGAAACACCTGTCAATAACATATTATCTCTGTTTCCATGATATTGTGTCACCCCCTTGTTGAACGGTCTACTGTCACCCGTAATACTAATCTACCTCCCCCTCTCTCTCCCTCTCTTCTTTCCTGTCTGTCCATCTCTCCCCTCTCCTTCCCTGTCTGCCCCTCCCTCCTTCTCTCCCTACGTCTGTTCTTGCCTCTAACCCCCCTCCCTTTTTTTTCCTCCTTTACCCATCCCACTCCCTCCATCTTTCCCCCGCCTTTACCCTTCCCCCTCCTTTCCCCTCCTATACCCGTTCCCCTCCTTCTCCTCCCCCCCTCCCCACCTTCCCGCCACCCCCCCTTCCTAACACGAGGGTCCGACTTCCTCGTCAAACGGCCTTGTTCCATGAAATTACTTCAGGAATGAGGGCAGGAATGTTGCCCGAATCCTGCCTGGTAAGAATGCAGTGACCAAGAGCCTCAATACGCATAGAAATCTACCTTATATTCAGACCAGTGCCGTGCCAGCTTGTGATCTCCTGCTGTGGCTCTCGTGGCCCTGTTGGGTGCCAGAAGAGGGAGGAGGAGAGAATGTGGTAATATATGAGGGATGTGAGGAGAGAGAGACAGAGAGAGCGAGAGAGAGAGAAGGGGGAGGGAGAAAAGACAAATTATGTATAACCGAACATATAAATGAAGACAGAATCTACCTAGAGCTTGAGCACTAACCTAGCTAGCGCTTGAGAGTTTGAGTTTAAGTTTGAGTTTACCTCTCGTATGTCAATCCAATACCCAATAAGAGATCACTGTGTAAATAGTGTGTTGGGGTGGGAGGAGGAGCGGTCGATCTTTCGTTATCGAGAGGAAGAATTTGTTTGTGAAGATATTTGCGAGTCTTCCTCAGCCCAGAGCCCCTCTCCACCGCCGACTGGTGGAGGAGGAAAATAGGTGAAGAATAGAGGCTAGAAAGGAGGTGCATGTTGTTATTTTTAGACCTGGTGAAGGAGGATAGATGATTGATGAAGTGTGGATGGTGGTGGGGAGGGATATTAGACTAGCCCACAGCCTCTATCCACACAAACACACGCACGATATACCACCTGTTAGTGCCAGCCTTCAGCCTGTCAATTTCCGAGAGTAATTTCCTCCACTCTGACCAGCCGGTAGATCAGTGATTAAGCCTCTTTATGTGGTGACAGGCACAGGCAGGACATACCAAGGCTCACATACTGTGTGTGTGTGTGTGTGTGTGTACAGGGTTTTATATGGTCAGTCACTGAGGCGGGTATGTGGGTGTCGTGATGTCGAAGGGAACTGTCCACCAGGGTGACAGGAAGCGCTGCTGTGTCTCAACTTTGTACAGATGGTCTAGTTCAAACATCCACATATATGTAGCTGTAGTTTGGATCCATTAACCAGTTCCATGACGTTTATATTCTAGCAGTTTCCTAGAACCAATGCTTTCTGGATCACCACACTAGAGCCTCAGGGCTATCATGAGGTTCACTTTAATTATTCTCTTTGACACTGGGTATACCTAGTTCTTTCCTCATGGTAAATACTTTAGTGCTCATGGGACACACATACGAATAATTCACAGGCTTTTGTTTTGATTTTGATTTTCAAGTTTGTCAATGCCTATCCCGCCAAGAAGTACAAGGACTGGTGCGTGGTAATCTATCAGAGATCTTATATAACCTTGGTGCAGTCGGCCACAGTTCCACCTGGTACAGCGGCTGGCGTGTTTTTGTGATATGTGTATTACTGTACATAGGTTTTCAGTGAAAGATTAATATCGTAGGTCCTAACTTCACCCGGGTCCCTGCGTTATTACCGTAGTGTGCGGGTGAACAGCTTAGCTTAGGACGATTGAAATGTCACGTTGTATTATTCAACATTAACACCCACCAAGGTTACTATGTTAAATACCATTGTAAGATCAAAACTATATTTGGAAACGTTTGCATCCTGCTAAAATATGTTGAACCATTACAAAAAGCTCGTCTGGTGGTCAAGGGTTAGATGCCTCGCCCTGTTGGTCTAAGCTGATGAAAAGACCTTTGGCTCCACGGAACTTGGCAGAATACTTGATGTGGACACGGAAGAACACTGTAACTGTACCCTCCTGCATCCTTACACTGATTAATGCAATTCTAGTGTAACGAAAACATCCCATCCCACTCCCTCCTCCACTCTTTCTCTTCCCACTCCCTCCCACTCATCCCACCTCACCCATCTCCTCTCGTCTCTTTCACCTCCTTCTTCCCACAAGCCCTTTATCCTGATTCCTTCCACTCCTTCCTTCCCCCCTTCTACCCTCCCACCACTCACTCCTTCTTCACTCTCTTTTTCCCTCCATTCCTTGCTCCCCCTCCCCCCCCCCTCTTCTTCCCTATATCCGACTCCCCCTCCTCCCCTCCCGCACCCCCCCCACCCTATATCAATGAATCAGGTGAAAAAAGTAAACATTCCGAGGACTAATTACCTCCCCCCCCCCTCCTCCATCTCTCACGTCTCCTCTTCTGTCTCTCCTTTTATTGTTGCATTTTCTTTACCTTTTTTATTTTAGTTTATTCTATTTCCGTCATTTCAATATTTTTTTTTCTCTCCCTACTTTCATATTCTCTTTCTTTAATTCTTTCTATACTTATCTTGTTTCCTTCTTCCACTACTCCTTCCTATCTTTCGTTTCTTCCTCTTCTTTCCACCTCTCCATCCTTGTTTCCTTCTACTTTTTTCTCCCTTCCTTCCTTCCAACTCCTCCACCTACTACACACTACCATTGCCTCACCTCCACCTACCACACCTACCACACACTACCATTGCCTCTCCTCCACCTACCACACACTACCATTGCCCCTCCTCCACCTACCACACCTACCACACACTACCATTGCCTCTCCTCCACCTACCACACACTACCATTGCCTCTCCTCCACCTACCACACACTACCACTGCCTCTCCGACTTCCGCTTGACAGGCAGCCAATCTCACCAAACAACAGCATATTTTCACCCTGGGTTCCAAATACCGACAACGCATATTGGTGGAATTCCTCCTTTTCTCTGCTCCGTCGTCCACTCGCTGTGACGACCGGGGCAGCTTGGAAGGTATTTGCTTTGGTTTTCGACTGGTCAGAGAGACGACAGGGGTGGGTGGGAGGGGGGATGTTCTTTCTGAATAGTGGAGTTCCTGGTTGAACATTCACTTGTGGAGGAGGTGGAGGTTGGGGTGGAAGTTGAGGTGGAATTGGAGGGTTTCGGTGGGGGGGGGGGGGGGAGATTGGGGGGTAAAAGTTGGAGGAGGTGGAGAGTGTGTGGGTGGAAGAAGTGAAGAAACTGGAAGGTAGGATGGGGTGCTGGAGAGAGTGGCTAGGTGTAGGTAGAGCAACTAATGAGAGACACTTGAAAGACAATGGTGAGACATTAAAGAAACACACTGATGAGAGAGACAACCTCTAGAGTGACTAAGAGACTATCTAAGAGACTATAATGAGACCTTTGTAGTATATAATATAAACCCATAGAATTATATGAATGAAATATATATTATACCTTATGAGATATTCCTAAATGTCTTTCTCCCTTACGAGAAATATATCCTCTTATTGAAGTATATTGAAGAAAAAGATCATTGTAAACTAGAAACAGTGTCTTCAATGGCTGTCTTGTTATGGATTCTCATATAACGTAGACCTGGATGATATCAGTGTAAAGAAAACTGATTATTTACACACCTTTACACCTGGTTGGGTCTGTTAAGGTGAATGCTAATGATCTCTTCCCTTACCTGTATATAACACATATAACTTACCTGAATTATATACGTGGTATCGATAATCAGATTTTTGCTTCTGATGGGATCTGTAGAAGTTGTCTTTGTGTGTTAGTGATCAGAAGGTTGAGTGTTTTGGATTACCTGACAAATACGTAACGTCACAACTTATCTGTTTCACCTGATGAGTGGACACATTTACGCTACTTTAGAGTGGGTTAGAGTGGGTTAGGGTTGGGGTGGGTTAGTGTTACGGAGGGCGTGTGTAGCAAAGCTTTAAAGAGTCCACACTGCCAGAGGTGGTACTGCCGCCACCAGGTTGTCTCTCTCTCTCTCTCTCTCTCTCTCTCTCTCTCTCTCTCTCTCTCTCTCTCTCTCTCTCTCTCTCTCTCTCACACACACACACACCTCAAAGGAGTTGTTTCCCGGAATCTATATCTAGCGAGGTTCAAGGAAGACAGCTGGGCTCAGAACAACATACAATGGCTCTTTCATTTATTTTAATGTATTTTCTTGTTGTTGTTGATGCCTCTGGTGGCGTGAGGAGCGGCTGTGGGTGTTTGCGGCGGGAGAACACGTGACTTTACCTAACCTAACCTCGCTTCACCTCACTTAACCTCACCTCATCAAACCTCACCTCACCTCGCTTCACTTTATCCAACCTCGCCTAATTTCACCTCCATTGCCTAACCTCACCTCCCTCCTTCCTCCCTCCCTCCCTCCTTCCTCCCCTCCTCCCTCCCTCCCTCCCTCCTCCCTCCCTCCTTCCCTCCCTCCTTCCTCCCCTCCTCCCTCCCTCCCTCCCTCCCTCCCTCCTTCCTCCCCTCCTCCCTCCCTCCCTCCCTCCCTCCCTCCCTCTCCCGGTAACGAACCTCAGACAATCAACACCCTCAACGGTAAATGCTAATCACCAATCAACTCATTAGAGTAATTGAACTTGAAGCCCGGAACGTAACACCACTCCATCACACCCACCATTCATTACGTTCGTCACCGCCGCCGTAAACGTAAGTAGAGTGCATCAGGGGAACGTTCTAGCGCCGCCGTTCATTGCCTCAACTGATCACTGCCAGTCACACGCCTTGCCAACACCAAGCTTAATTAATTACTGATCGAGGCGGTAATCCTATCTGACGTGTCACACTGGCCGCTGTGGCTCTGTCTCTCTCTCTCTGTTTCTGTCTGTTTCTCTCTCTGTTTCTGTCTGTTTCTCTCTCCCTTTGTGTATGTGTGTTTGTCTGTCTCTTTCTCTGTCTGTCTGTCTGTAGTCTTTGTATTTCTGTCTGTCTATCTTTGTGTCTGTTTCTTTTTCACTCTCTCACTTACCTCCTTCCTCACCTACCTCCCCCTCCCATCCCCTTCCCCCCCTACTCCCCCACCCTTTCCCCTACTCCCCTCCCTTTCCCCTTACTCCCCCTCCCTCTACCTCCCCTTCTCTCCCTCCACCTCGCCCTTCCCCTCCCCTCCCAGCTATCTATCATAATAACGTCCAACTCAAAGTCACTAAAAACAATATATATATATATATATATATATATATATATATATATATATATATATATATATATATATATATATATATATATATATATATATATATTATTTATTTATTTATTTGTTTATTTATTTATTTGTTTATTTATTTATTTATGTATTTCTTTTTTCTTTTTTTTTTCTTTCTCATTCTCTTAATTTTCCTCTTCCTCTTTCCATTTATCTAATTACACTGCGTCTCATTTATTCATCGTCTATTGTTCATTTTTTATTTATATATTGTTTTTGTTTCTCTTATTTTTTATTTTTCAAATTTTGTTTTATTTCTGCTTTTGTCTTCGTCACACTTACTATTGTGTGTGTTCGTTTTAGTCTGATCTTTCTTTCTTATGGTCTTCTATGGCCCTTTGTGGTCTTCTATGGTCCTTTGTGGTCTTCTATGGCCCTTTGTGGTATTCTATGGCCCCCTGTGGTCTTCTATGGCCCCCTGTGGTCTTCTATGGTCCTTTGTGGTATTCTATGGCCCCCTGTGGTCTTCTATGGCCCCTTGTGGTCTTCTATGGCCCCCTGTGGTATTCTATGGCCCCCTGTGGTCTTCTATGGCCCTTTGTGGTCTTCTATGGTCCTTTGTGGTCTTCTATGGCCTCCTGTGGTCTTCTATGGCCCTTTGTGGTCTTCTATGGTCCTTTGTGGTATTCTATGGCCCCCTGTGGTCTTCTATGGCCCCCTGTGGTATTCTATGGCCCTCTGTGGTCTTCTATGGCCCTTTGTGGTCTTCTATGGTCCTTTGTGGTCTTCTATGGCCTCCTGTGGTCTTCTATGGCCCTTTGTGGTCTTCTATGGTCCTTTGTGGTATTCTATGGCCCCCTGTGGTCTTCTATGGCCCCCTGTGGTCTCCCATAGTCCTCAGGGTACACAGCAGGTGGCACGAGAAGGGAGGAAAAAAGAAGAAAGGAAAAGAATATACCATTATAATGCCTTCAGGGACTAAGACCTAATCTCGTAATGTAACCCGGACACACACACACACACACACACACACACACACACCTCCTCCAGTAGCCTTAAAAGTGGGTGGGTCTCCTGGGGGGGTAGAGGAAGGCTGGTAGTGGTCCTCTGTAAGAAGAAAGTTTTCCTCCTGGGAAGATCATGGAGAAGGTATTAAGTGACTAAGGAGTAGAGACGTTGGACCTGAGTGAGATTGGACACATACATACACACACACACACATATACATACATACACACATATACATACATATACATACATACACGTACACCCCACACATTATTTCTCTTTCATCTTCTTATTCTATGTCTATTCCTCCTCCTCCTCCTCCCTCCTTCTATTCCCCTCATCTCATCTCATTTCCTCGTTCTTCCTTATCCTCCCTCCTCCTTCTCATCCCATCATCTCTTCTTCTCCTCCTCTCATCCTCTCTCTCCCATCCTCCTCCTCCTCCTACTCTTTCTCTTCCCTAACACAGAAAAACTGAGCCTTGGGGGTTTTCCTGGAGGCGCGTCTTAAGAAATATGAAACTTTATATAATTTTTAATAAGTAGCTGAACAATTTGTCCCTATAGTTCTGCCACTTTATTAACTAAGAGAAGTTGACTGTAGATGCGTTTATTGTTTACACACACACACGCACACACACACACACGCATACATACACACACACACATATACACACACACAAACTGTTAATTATGGTCCTCCGCCTTTGTCTCTCTCCCTCTCTCCCACTCCTCTGCTTTATCACGTTATTCTTTTCATACACGATACTAGGGTTTGAGTCCTGGATTCCATGACTTTCCCTGCCTCTCTCTCTCTCTCTCTCTCTCTCTCTCTCTCTCTCTCTCTCTCTCTCTCTCTCTCTCTCTCTTCTTCCTTACGCCTCCCACAGCCTCTTTCTCTGTTGTCTCCCTCATCCTTTTCTCTCCCTCGTACCCCCATCATCTCTCTTCCTTTGCCAAACCACTCTCCCTCCCTCAACATTCCTTCCCCCTACCTCACCACCACCACCTCCCCCCTCCCTCACCTCCCCCCCTCCCTCACCTCTCCCCCTCCCTCACCTCCCCCGCTCCCTCACCTCTCCTCCTCTCTCACCTCCCCCCCTCCCTCACCTCTCCCCCTCCCTCACCTCTCCCGCTCCCTCACCTCTCCCCCTCCCTCACCTCTCCCCCTCCCTGCTCCCGCCTTTGTTCCATGCAGGAGCTATGCAAGGTGTGTAATGCAATACAGGTAATTAGTATGATGTTACAGGTGTTTGTTTTCAGGTGGCAGGTGAGGCAGATGGTGTTGTCAGGGGAGGTGTGCATGTTGTCAGGGTGAGGAGAGGGAGAGAATGCAGAGGGAGAAAATATAGAGAGGGAGAATGAGAAGAGAAAGCTGGATGGAGAGAAAGAAAGAGAGAGAGAGAGAGAGAGAGAGAGAGAGAGAGAGAGAGAGAGAGAGAGAGAGAGAATCAAATCTAAACAAACCCAAGACTAAAATTGTTCTATAATATTTCTCTTAAGTTAATTCCAGACCATCGAGGGAGGTTCACCAGTTAGAGTTAGGCTGATAATGTTGACAGTTGTGACCGGAGGAAAGTAAAGGATGGGAATTACTTCGTTTAGTACCTGAGTGAAAGTAAAAAAAAAATGGAGATTATTATAATTTTTTTTTTTTTTTGAGATGGTAAGAGTTATTTTATTGACATTGACGCCCTACTTCTCCACTCTCCCGCCACCCCACTCATCCCTACCACCTCAGCAGATTCCCTTCCCATTTGGTAGGCTATACCCATTCATCCCTTCCCATTCAGCAGCTTCTCTTCCCACTCACCCCCTCTCTCATTTAGCAGCTCGTCTCCAACTCACCCTTCCTACTCAGCAGCGTCACCTCCTACACCCCTCCCACTCAGCAACCTCACCTTCCACTCACCCCTTCCCCCTCAGCAGGAGAGTTTCCACACCCCTGTCTCCATTCAGCAAATGTCACCCACTACCGAGACCAAATTATTGTTCACTGCTTCACTTTGGAACTACAAATGTCTGCCACCATGTCTTAGAAAACGAGAGTCTAGACCCTGATTTACGTTCAGGTCTTAGAAAACGAGAGTCTAGACCCTGATTTACGTTCAGGTCTTAGAAAACGAGAGTCTAGACCCCGATTTACGTTCAGGTCTTAGAAAACGAGAGTCTATACCCCGATTAATTTCCTCTTTTTCAAATCTTTTTAGAATCCGATTATGAAGTGATCTATTTTGCTGATTAACTTACTTTCTCCTGCTTGGCATATATCACTTAATGACTTAATATATATCCCTTGAATGTCCTATATCAGTATTTTATATATTTTCCTTGGCTTCACATCATAATCAAAATATTATACTTCTAGGGCACTTGAAATATATCACAATATCCGTATACTTTTATATATATATTTTTGGCTTGAAATATAAGACCTGGTATGCAATGGATATATATCTAAGTCTTTTTTTTTCTGGGTAAAATATATCAGTTTGTTTTCATTTTGTTGTGAATATATTTCATCTTTTTTCCGGCTCTAAATATATATATCACATTTGTGTTATTTTGTTCGTTTTATTGGAGATATTTTTACCATTTTTATTCAGCGTGAAATATATTGTTGCAGATACGTCTTTATTATACCTTGCTGTTGCGTATTGAGGGTATATATATATATAATGATGTCTGTCTGCCTATCTCCTCCCTCTCCCTTCTTACCCTGTCTCCTTCCTCTCCCCCCACCCTTTCCTTCTCCTCCCCCCTCCCCTACCTCTCCCCTTCCTCCTCCTTCCTTCTCCTTCACCCTTTCCTCCTCCTTCCCCTCCTGCCCCTCCCCCTTCCCTACCTCCTCTTTTCTTTCTCGCCTACCCACGTCTTCCACTTACCTAACTCTTCCCCCTCATTCTGGGTAAGGTTAGGTCAGGTCAGGTCAGGTCAGGTTAGGTTAGGTGTTATTTACTTCAACCACAGAAAACGGCGTCTCTTTCGTCCTCTGTTTCTGATAACTTTTCATTTCTCAGTGAAAGCCGCGAGCAACAAGAAGTCATGAGGGAGAGAAAGAGAAAACGAGAGACTTGTAAAGCGAGAGAGAAAAAGAGAGAGAAACATTAGAGAGAGAGGGACATTAGAAGAAGAGAAATTAGAGAGGGAAAGAGAAGTAGCGAGACGGAGAGAGAGAGAAAGAGAGAGAGAGAGAGAGATCCCCTGATACCTACTAATCGAATCGCCAATAGTCACGTGCAGGCCACAAATACACACCTTAAGCATAGCACGTGCCTTTGTTATGTAAACAATGGGAGGCTCACGTGATAGCTCCTGGAAAAACGAGTCTTACATAAATTGTTCTTTACGTGGGACTAATAATGGAGGGAAAATAGTACGTGTGTGTTAGCTGCTGTGGTGTTTGTAATATGTCTGTCTGCCTGTCTGTCTGTTTGCCTGTCTTCCTGTCTCTTTCTCTGTGTCTGTCTCTGTGTGTCTCTCCCCCCCCCCCCCTATAGACCCCTCCCACTTACACGACACAGTTCTTGATAGTTAAACACTGTGAGAAAATTACCTGACAATAACCCTCCGCAAGTACATAAATCTCCCTCCCTCCCTCCCTCCCTCTCCTTCATCGCCCCCGTCAGGTCGGTGCTCTCTTTAACACCTGTCTAGGAAAATATACTATTTGGCGTCTATTTTTCTTTTTATTTTGGTAACATCCGCCTCCGTTATACGAGTGTTCCATGTTAGATCTAAATGGTACATCGTTCTACCACATCCGCCAACGTCAAACACCTGTGTGGGAAGAGCTGTTACCTAGTGGGGATGGAAGGAGGGGGAGGAATCTCTTTGCTACATCCTCCTCCGTCAGGCTGGTGCTCGATGCAACAGCTTGTGTGGGTAGTGTTGCCAACCAGCTTGTAGGGCTAATTATTAAGTAGCGTACCTTGTCACTCAACACTCAGGCTTTGTGTGTGTGTGTGTGTGTGTGTGTGTGTGTGTGTGTGTGTCTTATGCTCTCCTTCGCTCCAAATTCATCTTTATGTATTTTAGTTAATTTTCATGAAGGTAATGTAACAGTGGGTGTTGTAGGGCATTGCGGATATAGTACACCGAAGACTTAATCATTATCGGTTTACGAATATTCAATATGGTCGCGCGCGAACTCACCCCACCTAAACCAACAGTAACCAAATATAAACGAATCCGAAAGATAATTTTTTGTTGGGGGGTTAGAGATATCTCGTGAGTGGGATAGTCTCAAAAGTGGCAGCGAGAGATCCTACGAGGGGCCAAGAGATAATAAAGGGGGGGGGGGAGTTGGTGGCTCTCGAGGGTGGCACTCTTGGCACTCATCATCCTTAAGTAGAGTGGCACCCAGTAGACCTCTTATCTCGGCACTCTGTCATTAGATTCTGGTGTTGTGGCTCCCGCGGGCATGGCTATCCTTCTTATCTCTTGCCCTGGGAGAGAGAGAGAGAGAGAGAGAGAGAGAGAGAGAGAGAGAGAGAGAGACGCCCTTGATCCCAGACCAGACCTAAGCTAGACGTGAGAATATGAGTGAGAAAGATGAGACGGGATAAAAAAATAGAAAATGAGAGAGAGGGAGAGAGAAAGAGAAACAGACAGACAGACAGACAGACAGACACCAAACCCATCATGCTTACGTCATCCACCTGTCTTCGGCCATATTGCCTAGTAGTGCCTCCTGATCTGGAAGACTTGTATATCCTCCTTCCCTTCTTATTCCTCCTTTATCTCTAAACTATGCTCCTCCTCTTCCTCTTAATCCTTCTCCCTCCCTTCCTCTAGATCCTCCCTTTTGTTCTCCGACTCTCCCTTCTTCTGGTGGGGGGGGGGGGGGGGGGGCTTGGGAGCTCCGATGGCCCAGCAAACTATGTCTCTGTGTTTCTGTTGTCACCTCGTGGGGCCACCAAGGGCGAACTGGTTGCTGTTGAGGTCTTTGCACTAACAAGGACAAATATCGAGTCACAGGTTCACCTTCACAGTGATCTACCCGGGAACACAGTACCCCGTCCATGGTGACCCCTGTTCTCCTCTGTCTGGGGGGAGGGGGTGACAAGCTCACCCCGTCAAGGGGGAGGTGTGCGGCAAATATTGAAATAATGCCGAGGGTGTTCGAACCCTCATTAACAAGTATATTCTGCCTACATGGTGGAAAATCAGTCACGGATCTTGTTGTCTTCAGGGTGTTTGATGAGACTGGTGACGCCGGTGAAAGACAGCCAAAGATGCATAAGCAGTGAGAGGGTCATAATATTGATGTCTGTATCAGGCACCTGTCTATTGAACTAGATATGAGACATTCTATCAAAGTCGTGGTCCAGTTCATGCACTAGACTTTATGCTTCACACGGGGGCAGACATATTGGATGCCTTTACCAACACAACACGTGATCAAAGAAGAGGATGGGTGGACTGCTCTCTCCTACACCCATCCTCCTCTTGACCTTCAGTCTCCTCCGCCTTCCAGAATATGTGCGCCTCGCCCAAATAAGCTCTGGGAGATTACAGGGGACATTCGCCCCTGGACGTGGGAGACAGCCAGAACTTTGCATTGGCCACTCGAGGTTAACACACACACGGCCTTGTAAGTGTATATGGTATCACAAGACTTAAAATGTTACAGCGTTTCCTGTACTATTATACACATCACTAAATCAATCCTCCCCTTCTTCTTCGCCCTCCTCCCATTCCAAATCCTCCCCCTCTTCTCCAAATCCTTCTCCTCCACTTCCTCTTTCTTCAAATCCTCCTCCTCCTCCTCCTCCTCCTCCTCCTCCTCCTCCTCCTCCTGCAACAGCTATCCAAGACGAAAACATCTCCCTCCTACTTTTGCTGATAGAGTCGTTTATCCGCCATCAAATTGGAGGGTTATCGCTCCTGCCGCCTCTTACACCTGGGCTCTCACTACAGCTCTCGGGGTCCGTGTTGTGAACCGCGACCATGCATATAACACACGTCTTTGGGGGGAGGGGGAGGAGGGGGGTGAGGAGGGGTGAGGAGGGGGAGGGGGGTGAGGAGGGGGAGGGGGGATGAATCACTCTAGGGGGCGTTAGTGAAGCTTTCTAAACCTCGTTTCTGGATAACCTTGAGAGGTACACTGGTGGGGAAGAGAGTGTCTGTCTGTCTGTCTGTTTCTCTGTCTGTTTCTCTGTCTGTTTGTTTGTCTGTCTGTATTTTAGAGGTTTATATATTTAAATTTTTGGGGTCTATTAAATTGGTTAATATATTATCCCTTGATGGAAAACAGACAGGCAGACAGACACAGACAGACAGACAGACAGACACAGACAGACAGACAGACACAGACACAGACAGGGCAGTTCTTGTATTTTTGGGCTGGTATTCAAGGAGAGGTGTATGTTAGCCAGGACGGTCCCTCCTTCCCTCTCTCCCTCCCTCCCTCCCTCCTTCCTTCCTTCCTTCCTTCCTTCCTTCCTTGGCACCTTCTACACCCTCCCTCTCCTTCTCTCCCTTTCTCCTCTTCTCCTTCTCTTCCCCTCCCTCCATCGCTCCTTCCTTGGCACCCTCCAAACCCTACCTCCCTTCACCCCCTCCTTCCCATCACCCCCTCCTCCCATCACCCCCTCCTTCTTGCATCCCCTCCCTACTTAGCACCCCTCCCTCTTTCCCTCCCTCTCTCCTTGGCACCCTCTGAGGCAATTGACCCATCTCCAGTGCCAACATCGTCTACACACAGTTAAAAGGTTCATCAGAAGATAATGGTGTGTCCTTGGGTGAGGAACGAAGGCTCGCTCATTACCTGTATCTTGGCGCTAATGAGATAAGTTTAAGGTAGTTGCCTCAGGTGTAACAAGCACTGCGTCATATCACTCCTCACTGAATGACCTAATCTTCTTCATGAGAGGGTGAGTGTGAGGGGAATGAATGAGAGAGGGAGAATGAGTGAATGAGAGAGGGGACAGGGTTAGTGTGTGTGCTCACGGTGGCCCTCTTGCCCACGGTGGCCCTCTTGCCCACGGTGGCCCCACTATGGTTACGTAAACTAGTTGGGTCTATTCCTCAACAGTGTTACTTAGTGATGGATGGGCTGACAGATTATATTGTGGACTCTCTCTCTCTCTCTCTCTCTCTCTCTCTCTCTCTCTCTCTCTCTCTCTCTCTCTCTCTCTCTCTCATCTTGTATTTTCATCTTCATATCTCTCCCCTTTTATCCATCTCCTTATACTTCCCTGTTCTTGTTAAGTTTGCTCCTACTCCCCTCTTCATCTACCTTGCCTCTTTTATTCTTAAGGCTTCCCATCTTCTTCTTCCACCTACACCTCCTCCTCTTTCTCCT
The DNA here is from genome assembly GCA_958450375.1 of Homarus gammarus. Classification (NCBI taxonomy): domain Eukaryota; kingdom Metazoa; phylum Arthropoda; class Malacostraca; order Decapoda; family Nephropidae; genus Homarus; species Homarus gammarus. The sequence continues at coordinate 1,731,478 of CAUDMG010000489.1, read as the reverse complement.
GCTCCTCTTAGCCTTCTGATCCTCCTCTTACTTCTCTTCCCCTTCCTCCTCTTCCTTCCTTCCTCCGCCTCCTCTTCCTTCCTTCCTTCCTCCGCCTCCTCTTCCTTCCTCCTCTTCCTTCCTCCCCTCCTCTTCCTCCTTCTCCTCCTCCTCGTCCTTTCTTCCTTCATCTTCTTATCCTCAAGTCGTCTTCCTCTGTTCTCTTGTTCCCTGGACGCTAAGGAACTCAGTTAATTCCTCGTAACCAAGAAAATACAATAGTGTGTGTGTGTGTGTGTGTGTGTGTGTGCGTGCGTGCGTGTGCGTGCGTGCGTGTGCGTGCGTGCGTGCGTGCGTGTGCGTGCGTGCGTGTGCGTGCGTGCGTGTGTGTGTGTGTGTGTGATGAAGAAAGGTCTTTCTATCTGTCTCACTTCCTTATCACACTTTATAGCCCTCTCTCTTTTCTTCATTTCTTCCCTCTCTTGCTTATCTTTTCCTTTATTCCCTCTCCACTCCCTCTCTCACCTTTCATCAGTGGTGGGCACGGTTCGGCTAATTCGTTAACCGCTAATTAGCGAAGCATACTTTCTCGTTAGCGGATTAGCGTTTTCGCTAACTTTGGAAACCATTAGCGGACCAATTAGCTTCCGCTAACAAAATTTATACATGTTTGTTCCTGTGTGTTGTAAGCGTGTGACGCCGCGACGCGTGTCTCCAACGGCCTGTCAGGCACTCTTGGCTGACTGCGTGTTAGTACGTGCAAAGATATCTTTAGGGCCAAGAGAGCCACCCAGTCAGATGGCAACTTTCAGAGGCTGATGTTTATGAAGGGCAACCAGCATCACGTCAAGGCGATGGAGAAGGCCCAGCCACTGCAGCCGGAGTGAAGGGAATTTTTCGAATATTAAAGTTTAATTAGCATTAAAAAAGTTCGAAAAATACTCCAAGCCACATTAGGCCACTAATTAGCCCAATCGAAATGAGGATCGTATGCTTGCAATCACCAGGCTCAAGAGTACAAATACTGAGATTTTCAGCAAAATCAAATCTATGATCCTCGTTTCGATTGGGCGGTAATTAGTGGCCAAAAATTTGATTTTGCTGAAAATCTCAGTATATGCACTCTTGAGCATGCTGATTGCAAATAATGATCCTCGTTTCGATTGGGGGATAATTAGTGGCTGTAATGTGGCTTGGAATATTTTTAGGACTTTTTCAATGCTAATTAAACTTTAATATTCGAAAAATTCCCTTCACTCCGGCTGCAGTGGCTGGGCCTTCTCCATCGGCTTGACGTGATGCTGGTTGCCCTTCATAAACATCAGCCTCTGAAAGTTGCCATCTGACTGGGTGGTTCTCTTGGCCCTAAAGATATCTTTGCACGTACTAACACTCAGTCAGCCAAGAGTGCCTGACTGGCCGTTGGAGACACGCGTCGCGGCGTCACACGCTTACAACACACAGGAACTAACATGTATAAATTTTGTTAGCGGAACTAAATATAGCGGAAGCTAATTAGCGGTTAGCGGATTAGCGGAACCGTGCCCACCACTGCCCTTCATCCCTCCTTTACTCCCTCTTCCACATTTTCTCCCTCCTTCTTCTTTCTTCTCTCTTTCTCCCTTCCCTCATCTTTGTTTAGGGAGAGTAGGAAGATGGTGTTTAGTAACTGCCTGCCACCCTGCCTGCCTGCCACCCTGCCTGCCTGCCACCTTGCCTGCCACCCTGCCTGCCTGCCACCCTGCCTGCCACCCTGCCTGCCTGCCACTCTGCCTGCCTGCCACCCTGCCTGCCACCCTGCCTACCACCCTGCATGCCACTCTGCCTGCCTGCCACCCTGCCTACCTGCCACCATGCTTGCCTGCCTGCCACCCTGCCTGCCACCCTGCCTGCCTGCCACCATGCTTGCCTGCCTGCCACCCTGCCTGCCACCCTGTATGCCACCCAGTCTGGTATTGTTTATATTCACAATAACTCCATAAAGTGGCTGCCAGCCTAACCGGGCAACGCACTCAACTCCTTCGGCTCACTCAACGCACTCAAGTCACTCGACACACATAACTTTCTCGACGCTCTCAATACATACAAGTCACTCATCACAACACACTTAACGCAACACACACTACACACTCAACACATTCATCTCAGTTCCTTGACAAATAGAGCCTTCAATTCAGTCTTCCTGCTTGAGTGCGAATAATTGGCGAAGTTTGAAATTCAGACTTGAATTTCAATTAAACTTTCAGAATCTTTTGTGTGCGCGGCGCAGATTGTTAGTGATCTGTGTACACCATTCAGTCTCTCTCTCTCTCTCGTGTGTGTGTGCGTGTGCGTGTGCTTACTCAACCATTCACCCTACCCCTCACCCCACTTCACCACACCCATCACCCCACCTCACTACACCCCTCACCCAACACCCCTCACCCCTCACTGCTAAGCAACCACCCATCAAGGAGAAGAGAAAACTAATGAGGGAAAATTTGGACTAGATGTACCACCGTTTGGGAGAATGGTGGGCGTCATTTGTGGGTGATACTGGTGGTGGGCGATTTTTGGGGTTGGTATTTGGGCGTCTGTTAAACACTAGAGTGAGGAGATTTTATTTCCGGGTTGTTATGGCTGTTGATTTGTTTGTTAGTATGGTTGTTGGTCTGTCTGTTGGTCTGCCTATTGGTCTGTCTGTTGGTCTGCCTATTGGTTTGTCTGTTAGATCTGTCTGTTTTTCCGTTCCGTTGGTTTCTCTGTTCATAGGCTTCTGGGTTTTGATCAATATTTAGATCCGTTTATTCCCGAATCACATCGATGACAGCACCAGCCGATGGCCTCCTTCTGATGACTCACAGTGGACGGGGAAAGTTGCCTTAAAATAAAAGAGTATCGATACAAAGATCACGTAGAGTAATTTTATTTTTAGTGTTAGTAAGTCACTGGTGCGGGTCTCTTTCTGGAGGCTGACCAACAAGAACTAATGAATTCTTTATGGCTCGTATCTTTAGTGGACAGGAAGAATTACCTTAGAATACAAGTCTTTAATGTTAACCCTGACTCTTGCATCGATATCAAGGTCACGTAAACCAATTTTGTTTATAGTCGTTGGTAAACATTGATGCAGTTGTCTACACGCTCAAACCAGTCTGTACAGTCCAGTTTATACAGGTACAGACTTAAAGCAGCACTAGAACCGACCCAATAAACTGATCCTTTACACACACAAACTGGTATGTGTATACGTATGTGTGTAGGTGAACTGAGTGTGTGTGTGTGGGGGGGGGGTGCTTGAGTGCATAGTATGATAGACTTGTTGTACTTGGTTGTGTGGTTATTGTTTAAAAAGACAACTCTCATTAAGTCAACATTTGGGTTGTGTACGCTGTTTTAGGGACGATTGACTGTCCCATTGCCTGTAGGAGGTTGATTAAAGTTCACAGCTTGATTGGGTCGGTCCCTATGGCCAACGTGTGAGTTAATTACACAGGTGATTAAGCGATGGATTGATTAACGGGTCTTAAAATACATTAAGTGTGGGGTTAATATAGGACGATCTCCCTCTCCCTTCCCTCTTCCTTCCCCTCCCTCCCCACTACCCCATCCCTCCTCTCCCTTCCCTCTTCCCCCTCTACCTCCTCCTCCCTTTCCTTCTACTCCCTCTCTCCCCTCCCCACTCCCTCTCCCCCCTCCCCACTCCCACTCCCTCTCCCCACTCCCTCTCCCCACTCCCTATCCCATCCCCCTCCATCTCTCCTCCCCACTCCCTCTCTCCTCCCCACTCTCTCTCCCCTCCTCCTAGTAAGGGTTCCCTCACTACCCCACGAGGTGAATCCCAATTAGGGTTTTTCTCCCGCAGTAACGAGGATGCCACAGGCCGCCTTGTTGACTCCCTGCTTCAGGTGTTGTCTCAGCTGTGTCTTCCTTCAACGAGAGGGGGTAGGGTGCGGGGGGGGGGAGGATGTCGTGGTTGGGTGCGGGGGGGGTGTCGTGGTTGGGTGCGGCGGGGGGATGTCGTGGTTGTAGATCTGTCGTATTCCTTCGCTGTTGATGCTGATAATTGGTGATGATTCCTCCGCTACTGATGCTGACGCTAAATGACATTCACTGACTTCCTCCACAGACGTTGCTACGGATGGTCTTGTTCTTGGGATAACACTGGCTGACACTCGTTGATTTCTCCTCCTCGCTTCTACTGTTGATTTAGTTCTTGGCTGACACTTGCTGACATTTTATTTCTACTGTTATGACAAGCAACACCTGTTTGTACTTTGTTTAAGATTTGGGTGAGAAATAATAACAGTCTTTTTCTCTACAGATGAACTGAAAAGGTCTCCGGCAAATCCTCTCCCCCTACACACACCTGCAGCTTCAATCACCTGCAGCTTTAATCACCTGCAGCTTCAATCGCCCGCAGCTTCAAACACCTGCAGCTTCAATCACCTGCAGCTTCAATCGCCCGCAGCTTCAAACACCTGCAGCTTCAATCACCTGCAGCTTCAAACACCTACAGCTTCAATCACCCGCAGTGTCAATCACCCTCAGCTTCAATCACCCGCAGCTTCAATCACCTGCACCTTCACACACTTGCAGCTTCACACACCTGCCTACGACATCTTACCCCAAGTGAAGTGTGGCTTATGGCTGGTGTAAGTAATCTTTACAAACTACAGTTATGACAACCAAAAACCTGTTGTTAACCTTATCGTTTTCAAGTTACTTTTTTGTTTGTCTTCCTGCGTTTGGTCTGTCTGTCTGTCTGTCTAGCTGTCTGTCTGTCTGTCTGCTTATGTCCCTCAGTGTCTGTATGTATGTCTGTAGATTATGATAGTTTGGTTCGATTAGATTAGGTTAGGTCTTAGGGTTAATCAGGAAAGTACAGAAATACCTTGGCAAGAATTGAAGACAAAAGAAGGTCAATGTTTTTATCAGGACTTATGTTACATTCTGCATAAACATCAACTACTGTCTTTATCTTACGGATAATGTGACTGTGGCGAGATAAGAACGAATGAGCGAGTCTAGATAAGCAAACTTCTCTATAACTGTACCTCGTTAATGAAGAAATAACTGAGAGATTTGAGAGTGAAGAAAGTGTGTTTTGTAATGACCACAAGAGACGTTATTGATTTATATATCTGTCATGTTTACGAAGAACAAGAGAGACATTACGTTGCTTTATTATGGTGTGTGTGTGTGTGTGTGTGTGTGTGTGTGTGTGTGTGTGTGTGTGTGTGTGTGTCCTATTAGTGGTAAGGTGGAGTCAGGGAAGGGCTGTTAGGTTTCACTATTAATGCTGAGAGAAGGACAGAGTTCACTATAAAAAAGAATGACTCAAGAAATGTTGTTAGGTCCGGTTGAAGGAGGATTTGAAGGAGTGATTGGGAGTTCCGGGTTGGAGGAGGAGTAGGGAGTAAGGGCTTGTATAATTGTTGGTATCTTATCCTTCCCTCTCTCTACAGACCCTGATGATGTGTGGGTGATATCAACAAACAGTGTCTAAATCCTAAGCTTCAAGACTTAGCTTAAGACAGTGGAAATTATTACATCAACTGTGTCGTCTTGCAGTTTCCAACACCTGCCCGGTACCTCTTATAGTTGATGTAAGTGATCTGTACAAATTACCTTTATAAACAATGTATGCCTTAGGATATTGTTCTGTTCTTTAGTTAATTATTTTTTTTTTTTTTAAGAATTTAGAAAGTGGTTAACTTAGGTTCTCTTTTAGCCTACTTGGCCATGGTGCTATAATTACGGTGGTTAGGTTATGTTTGGGTAGGATTAGGTTGGTTTGATGAGGGTTAAGTTAGGTTTGATTGGATTGTGGTAGGGTAGGATTAAATTGGTTAGAGTTAGGTTAGTTTGGATTGGGTAGGATTAGTTTACAGCATCAGAGGAACTAATGTTGAAAGGCACTACACCTCTCAGTAGAGTCTGAAGGAAGGCTAGCATACATTAACTTCCTTACTAAACCTTAACCATACACATCTCGGGGGGTTGACCACATACCAATGTTTACACCGAACAGTAAATAAACCAGATTTAGACTCTAGCTGAGATATATTCCTCCGTGATGAATTCTCGACCCTCGAAATCCAAAACACCTGAAGATTAACCCTTCCAGTATATTTCACCTGATGATGAAACACCTTAACGCTACCTGGGAAACAACATACTTATACAGATTACTTATAGAATAACATAAAAAAAAAAAAAAAGCATCTCTGAAACCCATAGTTGGTGAGTAATTAGCATTGGAAAACATAATTAAAATATTCCGACCATAATTAATGCCACTAATTATCCCGCAATCGAATCTTGGATCATAGATTCGGCATTAGCATCGCTCAGGAGTATCTAATTAAGTACAGGGGGGGGGGGGGGGTATGGTCAGCTCCATCCCTGGTTTATTAATTTTAGGACCTAAATAATCTTCATAAAAAAAATAGATTGATATACCTTGCTATTAAAAAGGAAAAAAATCTCGCCTCTTAAAAACATCCCCCCCCCCCTCTCGCTCCTATTGGATTAACGTTTACATCCCCTTGTCTTCTTAAACTACTGGGTGTTGGTACGGTCTCCTTCCCCCCACCCCCCCCCCCACCCCCCTTTTGAGTCTTTTACTTGTGGGTGAGGCTTTACAGAGAATCCTATTCCTTGTTCACGAGAAGCTGCCTCATCTTCACCAGCAATTCGGTTACCAGGCCCAGTGTATAATCGCCGAGTTGTAGCTGTCCAATATACCATTTGTTCTATTCTGCTCTGGGAAACTACTACAGATTGCCCACTCTTCGTATTATTTTCTTAGAGAGGGGAGGGAGGGGGAAAGTATCACGTTGATCTTTCTACTGATGGAGAACTTCAGCCCCCTCTCCCCTTCCTTTCCCCTCTTTTCCCCCCTTCCACTTTTTTTTTTGGCCCTGGATTGTCTTCCTAAAACTGGGACTCGATGCTAGTTCTTTAACTGGATACAAGTCCTGTGTCGGTGCTGTATGACATAGGTCTCTCTCTCTCTCTCCCCTTCCTTCTTTTCTCATTTTTCTCTTGTTTGTTTCATCCATCTCTTTTTTTTATTTACCCCTTCCTCTCTTCCCTCCCTCATCCTCCTTCCCTTCCCTCTTTCCCTCCTTCCTTCCCCCTCTCTCCTTCCCTATTCACTCTCCCCCTCTCTCCCATATGTGTTTACTGCTCACTTTTTATCTAAACTTCACTTTTTTTACATCTCTCTCTCTTCTCCTACACACTTACACACTTTTTTTCCCTCTTCGTATTTTTAAGCTTACTGAAGGAGCACTACAAACTTGTGAATATTTTACAGTGGCTGATTATCCTTACGTTCCTACAACCCGTACCTACAACCGTTCCTACAATCTGTTCCTACAACCCTTCCTACAATCTGTTCCTACAACCCTTCCTACAATCTGTTCCTACGACCCGTTCCTACAACCCGTACCTACAACCCGTACCTACAACCGTTCCTACAATCTGTTCCTACAACCCTTCCTACAATCTGTTCCTACGACCCGTTCCTACAACCCGTACCTACAACCCGTACCTACAACCCGTACCTACAACCCGTTCCTACAACCCGTTCCTACAATCCGTACCTACAACCCTTCCTACAATCTGTTTCTACAACCCGTTCCTACAAACCCTTTCCTACAACCCGTTCCTACAAACCCTTTCCTACAACCCGTACCTACAACCTCCATCCGTTTGTACAACTCACCACAACTCTTTTACATTCTTTGGCTCAAATTATTGCCTTTCAAGAGGATGCAATCATTCTTGTTTATGTGTTCATTACCTATATCATACCTGTATCATCCTTAACACACCTGTATCATCCTTAACACACCTGTATCATCCTTAACACACCTGTATCATCCTTAACACACCTGTATCATCCTTAACACACCTGTATCATCCTTAACACACCCGTATCATCCTTAACACACCTGTATCATCCTTAACACACCTGTATCATCCTTAACACACCTGTATCATCCTTAACACACCTGTATCATCCTTAACACACCTGTATCATCCTCAACACACCTGTATCATCCTCAACACACCTGTATCATCCTTAACACACCTGTATCATCCTTAACACTCCTGTATCATCCTTAGCACTCCTGTATCATCCTTAACACACCTGTATCATCCTTAACACACCTGTATCATCCTTAACACACCTGTATCATCCTTAACACACCTGTATCATCCTTAACACACCTGTATCATCCTTAACACACCTGTATCATCCTCAACACACCTGTATCATCCTCAACACACCTGTATCATCCTCAACACACCTGTATCATCCTCAACACACCTGTATCATCCTTAACACACCTGTATCATCCTTAACACACCTGTATCATCCTTAACACACCTGTATCATCCTTAACACACCTGTATCATCCTTAACACACCTGTATCATCCTTAACACACCTGTATCATCCTTAGCACACCTGTATCATCCTTAACACACCTGTATCATCCTTAACACACCTGTATCATCCTTAACACACCTGTATCATCCTTAACACACCTGTATCATCCTTAACACACCTGTATCATCCTTAACACACCTGTATCATCCTCAACACACCTGTATCATCCTCAACACACCTGTATCATCCTTAACACACCTGTATCATCCTTAACACACCTGTATCATCCTCAACACACCTGTATCATCCTTAGCACACCTGTATCATCCTTAACACACCTGTATCATCCTTAACACACCTGTATCATCCTTAACACACCTGTATCATCCTTAGCACACCTGTATCATCCTTAACACACCTGTATCATCCTTAACACACCTGTATCATCCTTAACACACCTGTATCATCCTTAACATACCTGTATCATCCTTAACACACCTGTATCATCCTTAACACACCTGTATCATCCTTAACACACCTGTATCATCCTTAGCACACCTGTATCATCCTTAACGTACATGATATCAGTGATGAAGTTTTTGTTTCACCTGTAGACGATATTCAGTCAGTCAGTTAATGGTATACATTGTAGATCTTAAAAGTTAAAAGAAGGCAAGCTGCTGATGGGAGACTAATGAGGCGTTTTTCCCACAGGTGAGGGTGAGTGGACCAACAGGCTACACGGACCACGACTCACGGACTACTAAAACTACCACCAATAACGGACAACCGTCAGAAATACACAACACCACCAATCACTGTGGTACAGTGTGTGTTACTGTGGTACAGTGTGTGTTACTGTGGGACAGTGTGTGTTGCTGTGGGACAGTGTGTGTTACTGTGGGACAGTGTGTGTTACTGTGGGACAGCGTGTGTAACTGTGGGACAGCGTGTGTTACTGTGGGACAGTGTGTGTTACTGTGGGACAGTGTGTGTTACTGTGGGACAGCGTGTGTAACTGTGGGACAGCGTGTGTTACTGTGGGACAGCGTGTGTTACTGTGGGACAGCGTGTGTTACTGTGGGACAGCGTGTGTTATTGTGGGACAGTGTGTGTTACTGTGGGACAGTGTGTGTTACTGTGGGACAGCGTGTGTTACTGTGGGACAGTGTGTGTTACTGTGGGACAGTGTGTGTTACTGTGGGACAGTGTGTGTTACTGTGGGACAGCGTGTGTTACTGTGGGACAGTGTGTGTTACTGTGGGACAGTGTGTGTTACTGTGGGACAGTGTGTGTTACTGAGGGACAGTGTGTGTTACTGTGGGACAGTGTGTGTTACTGAGGGATGTGATCATGTGTGTGTGTGTGATCGAGTGTTTTTTTTTTTTTTACGGGGATCTGCCCACCCGGGCACAGTCCACCGACCCACATCGGGGCCCAGGGGGCGAAAATGTAATAATAACAATAATAATAATAATAATAATAATATTAATAAATAAAGAACCATAAAGAAATACAAAAATGAAAACAAAAATCAAGATTGAGAAGCAATATATGTATGTTGTGTTGTCAATAGTAAGAGAAACAATTGAGACCCTGCAATTGTGTGTAAATGAGGCTGAAAGTCAGATGAGTAACCTGGAACTTGGTCACAATTTTCGTGATGCCATGTGGCAGCAGGGTCTACCATAGACAACACATTATGCTTCCAATATCTTCCCAGGCGGTAATACCTCCCTGTTTGATAGCTGCCTACTACCTATGAATGTATTTGTTATTAATCTTCAGGAGTATTAAGCCAGGATCCGTAATTGTTACATTAAGGTTGAAATAAAACTCTGTATTGTTAATATTTAAAGAGTTCCGTTATCAAATGCGATAAATCAATAGACATAATGTTGTTAAGAATACTGAAGCTTATACTGGGCGAATGTACTGCCTTAAACTGAGTGTTAACTGACCTATACTGACAGGGATTACTAACGAGCACTGACAGGATTTTCTGACTTATACTATGAATGGCTGTATTATAATATTGTATGAACTTCAGAAATAAAATTTTCTAAAACCCTGAAACAGTTTTCTTTGTTTTCTACCAATTTTCTTTAAGAGGCAGCAAAATGATGGGCAATAGGCCTGCACACCGCTACCGCTCATAGGAGGGCCTTTGGTGGCGTCGCCACCCCTGGGAGGGCACCTGGGAGCACCGCTGCCCCTGGCCGGGCCCCTGGGATCGCCACCGCACTTCGGAGGGCCTTTGGGGGAGCCGCCGCACCTGAGAGGGACCCAGGTTGGCGCCACAGCCCCGGGGAGAGCCCTTGGGGGCGCCGCCAAGGGCACTGGTGTTTCCAAGGGCCGTGCCAGGGGCGCTGGCGGCCACAGGAGCCCTGCCATGAGCGGTGTTGCCCCTGGCGTCCTCCCAGGGGCGGTGGCTCTCCCAGTGGCCCTGCCTTGGGCGCTGGCGCCCCTTGGGGACATGCCAGGAATAGCAGCGCATACAGGGGCCCTCCCAGTGACGGCGGAGTCTCCAGGGGGTCTTGCGAGGGACGCTAGTGCCCCAGGGGCTCTTTCAAGGACAGCGGGGCTCCCATAAGCCTTTCCAGGGACAGCGGTGCCCCCAGGGGCCATAAGCAGGGACGGTGGCGCTCCCAGGGACACTGCTTTGGGCGTTGGCGCCCCCAGGGGCTATGCCAGGGACAGCGGAGCACACGGGACCTCCCAGGGGCTCTCTCAGGGACAGAGTAATAAATAGGCAAAAACTACTGCACCCACAGGCCCTACAGGCCTGGCGTTAATAGGGGCAGTCCTCAGGGCACAGGTGTCCCCAAGGGCTCGCCCAGTGACAGCCGCGATCCCAGGTGCCCTCCCAGGGACGTCGGGGGCCCTAGGAGCACTCAAAGATGGCGGCGACCCAAGGGCCCTCTCAGGAATGCAAGATCCCCCTAGGGTTTTCCCAGGGACGACTGCGCGCTGAGGGGCCCTCCCAGGGATGGTAGCACTCCCAGAGGGCCTCCCAGGATCTGCGGCACTCCCATGGGTTCTCCCATGGAGAGCAGCGCTCTCAGGGGTCCTTCCAGGGACGGTGCCGCCCCCAGGAGCCGTACCAATGATGGAGGCGCTCATAGAGGCCCTCCCAAAGCTTGCGGCAATTCCAGGGACCCGCCCGTGGTGCAAGCGCCCCCAGGTGCTCTCCCAGGGACATCGGTGCTCCCAGGGGCTCTCTCGGGGACAGCAGCGCCCCCAGGGGCCATTCCTGGGACGGCGGCACACCACGAGCCCTGCCAGGGGCGCTGATGTGTCCAGGGGGTCTCACACGGATAGCGGCGCATCCAGGGGCCCTCACAGGGACGGCAGAGCCCCCGAGTCCCTGTTAGGGGTGCTGAATCCCCTAGGGGCTTTCCCAGGGACAACTGCGCTCTCAAGGTGCCCTCCCATGGTCAGCAGTGCCCTTATTGGCGCTTCCAGGGACGGTGTCGCCCCTAGGCGCCCTGCTAGGGGTGCTTGCGCCCACAGACGCTCTTCCAGGGACATCGGAGCACCTAGGGGCTCTCTCAGGGTTAACGGCGCCCCCAGGACCCGTCCCAGGGACGGCGGCACCCCTAGGATCCATGGCAGGGGCGCTTGTGTACCCAGGGGGTCTCTTACGGACAGCAGTCCCTTACTTATCTATGATTGGAGGACTATTCTCTTAACCCACCAACTTACAGCCAATAGGAGAAGAGAGCAGTCAGTCAGCACAACACCCCAACTTATGTTTTCCTGTTGATATTATTCTCTGTTACCTCCTTCAAAATGCAAAGACACTAGAAATGTGATGGGCGGTTTATTTACTTAATGATGAATCTCCCAGAGTAATAAATTGCGCAAAAACAACTGCACCCACGGGCTCTACAGGCCTGGCGCTCCTAAGGGCAGTCCTCGGGGCACTGGTGTCTCCAGGGGCTCGCCCAGTGAGCGCCGCGATCCCAGGCTCCCAGGGGCCCTTCCACATGTAGCTTCGCCCCAAGAACTTCATATTTTTTTCGTACATAATGCATTCGTCCAGTAATCCCTTACTTAAACGTGATTGGTGGAGTAAGATGTGACGTCATGAAATTACAGCCAATAGGAGAACAGAGCACTCAGTCAGCACAACACCCCAACTTATGCTTTGCTGTTGGATATTTATTCTCGTTTCACTATTTTAAACTCTGGGAGATATGATGTTAAATAAAATACACACTGCCCATAGCAGTTTCAGCATTATGGCAACCTGAACAATGAAAGGGAGAATAAATATCCAACAGCAAAGCATAAGTTGGGGTGTTGTGCTGACTGGTTGCTCTGTTTTCCCATTGGCTGTAATTTGAGGATGTTACCTCTTATTCCACCAATCACAGTTAAGTAAGAGATTACTGAAAGAATACAATATGTACGACACCAGTATCCATGTTTTTGGGGCGCCGCCTCTCCTAGGAGGACCTATTGTGAGCCACAGGCCTTGGCAGGGTTCCTGGGAGCAGTGGTGCCCCATAAAGAGGCCTGGGAGGAGCCACCGCCTCTGAAAAAGGGCCCCTGAAGGCGCCACCGCCACTGGCAGGGCCTCTGGGATCACCACGGTCCCTAGGAACGTACCTGGAGGCGCCCCCGTCCCCGGAAAGGCCCCAGGGATCATGGCTGCCCCTGTGAGGGCGCCTAGGATCGCCAGTGCCCCTAGCAGGGCCCATGGGGGCGCCCCTGTTCCTGTGAGGGTCCCTAGGAGAGTTGCCGTCCCTGTGAGCGTTCCTTTGAGCATTGCCGTACCTGAGAGGCTCATGGAAGCTCGGCTATTCTTGGAGGAGCCCCTGTGGACGCCGCCTTCCCTGAGAAGGCCCCTGGGATTGCAGTGTCCCTGAGAGTGCCCCTGGTGGTTCCAGCGCCCCTGAAAGGTACCCTGGGGGCACCGCCGACCCTGAGAGGGCACTGGAGGCGCCTCCGTGCCTTACACGGCCAAGTAACCCTCACAGGGATAGCGGCGATCCCAGGGTCCCTTATAGGGACGGGGGCGCCTTCAGGGTTGTTCCCAAGAACAGCGGCGCCCCCAGGTGCCACAGCACAGCGGTGGCTCATTCAGGGGCCCTTCAAGAGGCTTTGTCTCCCCTATGGTCCATCTATGGGGCGCCTCTGCTCCCAAGGACCCTGCCACGGGCTGCGGTGCCCCCATGGGCCCTCCTAGGGCCGGCGGCGCTGGTATGGGCCCTCCTAGTGGCAGTGGGTGCCTTTCCAGGGGTGGCAGGGTCTCTACCAGGGGCTACAGCGCCCCCAGGGGCCCTTCCACATGCAGCTTCGCCCCAAGAACTTCATATTTTTGTCGTACATTTTGCATTCGTCCAGTAATCCCTTACTTAAACGTGATTGGTGGAGTAAGATGTGACGTCATAAAATTACAGCCAATAGGAGAACAGAGCACTCAGTCAGCACAACACCCCAACTTATGCTTTGCTGTTGGATATTTATTCTCGTTTCACTATTTTAAACTCTGGGAGATATGATGTTAAATAAAATACACACTGCCCATAGCATTTTCAGTATTATCGCAACCTGAACAATGAAAAGGAGAATAAATATCCAACAGCAAAGCATAAGTTGGGGTGTTGTGCTGACTGGTTGCTCTGTTTTCCTATTGGCTGTAATTTGATGATGTTACCTCTTATTCCACCAATCACAGTTAAGTAAGAGATTACTGAAAGAATGCAATATATACGACACCAGTATCCATGTTTTTGGGGCGCCGCCTCTCCTAGGAGGACCTATTGTGAGTCACAGGCCTTGGCAGTGTCCCTGGGAGCAGTGGCGTCCCATAAAGAGACCTGGGAGGAGCCACCGCCTCTGAAAAAGGGCCCCTGAAATGTGCCACCTCAGCTGGGAGGGCCTCTGAGATCACCACGGTCAGTAGGAACGTACCTGGAGGCGCCCCCGTCCCTGGAAAGGCCCCAGGGATCATGGCTGCCCCTGTGAGGGCGCCCAGGATCGCCAGTGCCCCTAGAAGGGCCCATGGGGGCGCCCCTGTCCCTGTGAGGGTCCCTAGGAGAGTTGCCGTCCCTGTGAGCGTCCCTTGGAGCAGTGCCCTCCCTGAGAGGCCCATGGAAGCTCGGCTATTCTTGGAGGAGCCCCTGTGGACGCCGCCTTCCCTGAGAAGGCACCTGGGATTGCAGTCGTCCCTACGAGTGCCCCTGGTGGATCCAGCGCCCCTGACAGGTACCCTAGGGGCACCGCCGACCCTGAGAGGGCACTGGGGGCGCCTCCGTGCCTTGCATGGCCAAGTGACCCTCACAGGGATAGCGGCGATCCCAGGGTCCCTTACAGGGACGGGGGCTCCTTCAAGGGTGTTCCCAGGGACGGCGGCGCCCCCAGGGGCAATACCACAGCGGTGGCTCATTCAGGGGCACTTGCAGAGGCTTTGTCTCTCCCAGGGTCCCTCTATGGGGCACCTCTGCTCCCAAGGAACCTGCCACGGGCTGCGGTGCCCCCATGGGCCCTCCTAGGGCCGGCGGCGCTGGTATGGGCCCTCCTAGTGGCAGTGGGTGCCTTTCCAGGGGTGGCAGGGTCTCTACCAGGGGCTACAGCGCCCCCAGGGGCCCTTCCACATGCAGCTTCGCCCCAAGAACTTCATATTTTTTTCGTACATAATGCATTCGTCCAGTAATCCCTTACTTAAACGTGATTGGTGGAGTAAGATGTGACGTCATAAAATTACAGCCAATATGAGAACAGAGCACTCAGTCAGCACAACACCCCAACTTATGCTTTGCTGTTGGATATTTATTCTCGTTTCACTAATTTAAAATCTGGGAGATATGATGTTAAATAAAATACACACTGCCCATCGCATTTTCAGTATTATCGCAACCTGAACAATGAAAAGGAGAATAAATATCCAACAGCAAAGCATAAGTTGGGGTGTTGTGCTGACTGGTTGCTCTGTTTTCCTATTGGCTGTAATTTGATGATGTTACCTCTTATTCCACCAATCACAGTTAAGTAAGAGATTACTGAAAGAATGCAATATATACGACACCAGTATCCATGTTTTTGGGGCGCCGCCTCTCCTAGGAGGACCTATTGTGAGCCACAGGCCTTGGCAGTGTCCCTGGGAGCAGT
Organism: Homarus gammarus; assembly: GCA_958450375.1. Classification (NCBI taxonomy): domain Eukaryota; kingdom Metazoa; phylum Arthropoda; class Malacostraca; order Decapoda; family Nephropidae; genus Homarus; species Homarus gammarus. The sequence continues at coordinate 1,715,995 of CAUDMG010000489.1, read as the reverse complement.
GGCGTCCCATAAAGAGACCTGGGAGGAGCCACCGCCTCTGAAAAAGGGCCCCTGAAATGTGCCACCTCAGCTGGGAGGGCCTCTGAGATCACCACGGTCAGTAGGAACGTACCTGGAGGCGCCCCCGTTCCCGGAAAGGCCCCAGGGATCATGGCTGCCCCTGTGAGGGCCCCTAGGATCGCCAGTGGCCCTAGCAGGGCCTATGGGGGCGCCGCTGTCCCTGTGAGGGTCCCTAGGAGAGTTGCCATCTCCGTGAGGGTCCCTTGGAGCAGTGCCGTCCCTGAGCGGCCCATGGAAGCTTGGCTTTTCTTGGAGGAGCCCCTGTGGACGCCACCTTCCCTGAGAAGGCCCCTGGGATTGCAGTTGTCCCTACGAGTGCCCCTGGTGGAGTAAGATGTGACGTCATGAAATTACAGCCAATAGGAAAACAGAGCACTCAGTCAGCACAACACCCCAACTTATGTTTTGCTGTTGGATATTTATTCTCGTTTCACTATTTTAAACTCTGGGAGATATGATGCTAAATAAAATACACACTGCCCATCGCATTTTCAGTATTATGGCAACCTGAACAATGAAAAGGAGAATAAATATCCAACAGCAAAGCATAAGTTGGGGTGTTGTGCTGACTGGTTGCTCTGTTTTCCCATTGGCTGTAATTTGATGATGTTACCTCTTATTCCACCAATCACAGTTAAGAAAGAAATTACTGAAAGAATACAATATGTACGACACCAGTATCCATTTTTTGGGGCGCCGCCTCTCCTAGGAGGACCTATTGTGAGCCACAGGCCTTGGCAGGGTTCCTGGGAGCAGTGGTGCCCCATAAAGAGGCCTGGGAGGAGCCACCGCCTCTGAAAAAGGGCCCCTGAAGGCGCCACCGCCACTGGCAGGGCCTCTGGGATCACCACGGTCCCTAGGAACGTACCTGGAGGCGCCCCCGTCCCCGGAAAGGCCCCAGGGATCATGGCTGCCCCTGTGAGGGCGCCTAGGATCGCCAGTGCCCCTAGCAGGGCCCATGGGGGCGCCCCTGTTCCTGTGAGGGTCCCTAGGAGAGTTGCCGTCCCTGTGAGCGTTCCTTTGAGCATTGCCGTACCTGAGAGGCTCATGGAAGCTCGGCTATTCTTGGAGGAGCCCCTGTGGACGCCGCCTTCCCTGAGAAGGCCCCTGGGATTGCAGTGTCCCTGAGAGTGCCCCTGGTGGTTCCAGCGCCCCTGAAAGGTACCCTGGGGGCACCGCCGACCCTGAGAGGGCACTGGAGGCGCCTCCGTGCCTTACACGGCCAAGTAACCCTCACAGGGATAGCGGCGATCCCAGGGTCCCTTATAGGGACGGGGGCGCCATCAGGGTTGTTCCCAAGAACAGCGGCGCCCCCAGGTGCCACAGCACAGCGGTGGCTCATTCAGGGGCCCTTCAAGAGGCTTTGTCTCCCCTATGGTCCATCTATGGGGCGCCTCTGCTCCCAAGGACCCTGCCAGGGGCTGCGGCGCCCCCATGGGCCCTCCTAGGGCCGGCGGTGCTGGTATGAGCCCTCCTAGTGGCAGTGGGTGTCTTTCCAGGGGCGGCAGGGTCTCTGCCAGGGGCGACGGCGCCCTCAGGGGACCTTCCACATGCAGCTTCACCCCAAGAACTTCATATTTTTGTCGTACATTTTGCATTCGTCCAGTAATCCCTTACTTAAACGTGATTGGTGGAGTAAGATGTGACGTCATAAAATTACAGCCAATAGGAGAACAGAGCACTCAGTCAGCACAACACCTCAACTTATGCTTTGCTGTTGGATATTTATTCTCGTTTCACTATTTTAAACTCTGGGAGATATGATGTTAAATAAAATACACACTGCCCATAGCATTTTCAGTATTATCGCAACCTGAACAATGAAAAGGAGAATAAATATCCAACAGCAAAGCATAAGTTGGGGTGTTGTGCTGACTGGTTGCTCTGTTTTCCTATTGGCTGTAATTTGATGATGTTACCTCTTATTCCACCAATCACAGTTAAGTAAGAGATTACTGAAAGAATGCAATATATACGACACCAGTATCCATGTTTTTGGGGCGCCGCCTCTCCTAGGAGGACCTATTGTGAGTCACAGGCCTTGGCAGTGTCCCTGGGAGCAGTGGCGTCCCATAAAGAGACCTGGGAGGAGCCACCGCCTCTGAAAAAGGTCCCCTGCAGGCGCCACCGCCACTGGCAGGGCCTCTGGGATCACCACGGTCCCTAGGAACGTACCTGGAGGCGCCCCCGTCCCTGGAAAGGCCCCAGGGATCATGGCTGCCCCTGTGAGGGCGCCTAGGATCGCCAGTGGCCCTAGCAGGGCCCTTGGGGGCGCCGCTGTCCCTGTGAGGGTCCCTAGGAGAGTTGCTGTCTCCGTGAGGGTCCCTTGGAGCAGTGCCCTCCCTGAGAGGCCCATGGAAGCTCGGCTATTCTTGGAGGAGCCCCTGTGGACGCCGCCTTCCCTGAGAAGACACCTGGGATTGCAGTTGTCCCTACGAGTGCCCCTGGTGGATCCAGCGCCCCTGACAGGTACCCTGGGGGCACCGCCGACCCTGAGAGGGCACTGGGGGCGCCTCCGTGCCTTGCATGGCCAAGTGACCCTCACAGGGATAGCGGCGATCCCAGGGTCCCTTACAGGGATGGGGGCTCCTTCAGGGGTGTTCCCAGGGACGGCGGCGCCCCCAGGGGCAATACCACAGCGGTGGCTCATTCAGGGGCCCTTAAAGAGGCTTTCTCTCCCCCAGGGTCCCTCTATGGGGCGCCTTTTTTTCCAAGGACCCTGCTAGGGGCTGCTGCGCCCCCATGGGCACTCCTAGGGCCGGCGTGGCTGGTATGGGCCCTCCTAGTGGCAGTGGGTGTCTTTTCAGGGGCGGCAGGGTCTCTGCCAGGGGCGACGGCGCCCTAGGGGCCCTTCCACATGCAGCTTCACCCCAAGAAATTCATATTTTTGTCGCACATTTTGCATTCGTCCAGTAATCCCTTACTTAAACGTGATTGGTGGAGTAAGATGTGACGTCATAAAATTACAGCCAATAGGAAAACAGAGCACTCAGTCAGCACAACACCCCAACTTATGCTTTGCTGTTGGATATTTATTCTCGTTTCACTATTTTAAACTCTGGGAGATATGATGTTAAATAAAATACACACTGCCCATCGCATTTTCAGTATTATCGCAACCTGAACAATGAAAAGGAGAATAAATATCCAACAGCAAAGCATAAGTTGGGGTGTTGTGCTGACTGGTTGCTCTGTTTTCCTATTGGCTGTAATTTGATGATGTTACCTCTTATTCCACCAATCACAGTTAAGTAAGAGATTACTGAAAGAATGCAATATATACGGCACCAGTATCCATGTTATTGGGGCGCCGCCTCTCCTAGGAGGACCTATTGTGAGCCACAGACTTTGGTAGTGTCCCTTGGAGCAGTGGTGCCCCATAAAGAGGCCTGGGAGGAGCCACCGCCTCTGAAAAAGGGCCCCTGAAATGTACCACCGCAGCTGGCAGGGCCTATGGGATCACCACGGTCCCTAGGAATGTACCTGGAGGCGCCCCCGTCCCTGGAAAGGCCCCAGGGATCATGGCTGCCTCTGTGAGGGCGCCTAGGATCGCCAGTGGCCCTAACAGGGCCCATGGGGGCGCCGGTGTCCCTGTGAGGGTCCCTAGGAGAGTTGCCATCTCCGTGAGGGTCCCTTGGAGCAGTGCCGTCCCTGAGAGGCCCATGGAAGCTTGGCTTTTCTTGGAGGAGCCCCTGTGGACGCCGCCTTCCCTGAGAAGGACCCTGGGATTGCAGTTGTCCCTACGAGTGCCCCTGGTGGATTCAGCGCCCCTGATAGGTACCCTGGGGGCACCGCCTACCCTGAGAGGGCACTGGGGGCGCCTCCGTGCCTTGCATGGCCAAGTGACCCTCACAGGGATAGCGGCGATCCCAGGGTCCCTTACAGGGACGGGGGCGCCTTCAGGGGTGTTCCCAGGGACGGCGGCGCCCCCAGGGGCCACACCACAGCGGTGGCTCATTCAGAGGCCCTTCAAGAGGCTTTCTCTCCCCCAGGGTCCCTCTATGGGGCGCCTCTGTTCCCAAGGACCCTGCCAGGGGCTGTGGCGCCCCCATGGGCCCTCCTAGGGCCGGCGGTGCGGGTATGGGCCCTCCTAGTGGCAGTGGGTGTCTTTCCAGAGGCGGCAGGGTCTCTGCCAGGGGCGACGGCGTCCCCAGGGGCCCTTCCACATGCAGCTTCACCCCAAGAACTTCATATTTTTGTCGTACATTTTGCATTCGTCCAGTAATCCCTTACTTAAACGTGATTGGTGGAGTAAGATGTGACGTCATAAAATTACAGCCAATAGGAGAACAGAGCACTCAGTCAGCACAACACCCCAACTTATGCTTTGCTGTTGGATATTTATTCTCGTTTCACTATTTTAAACTCTGGGAGATATGATGTTAAATAAAATACACACTGCCCATGGCTCGTGGTGTGCCGCCGTCCCAGGAATGGCCCCTGGGGGCGCTGCTGTCCCTGAGAGGGCCCCTGGGAGCACCGATGTCCCTGGGAGAGCACCTGGGGGCGTTTGCACCACGGACGGGCCCATGGAAGCGCCGCTGTCCATGGAAGACCCTCTGGGGGAGCCAGTGTCCCTGGCATGGCCCCTGAAAGTACAGCAGTACCTGGGAGGGCCGTGGGGGAGCTACGGTCATTGGGGGAGCCCCTGGCTGCGCCTCCATCCCTGGAAGAGCTCCTGGCGCCACCGCCTCCCCTTGGAGAGCCCCTGGGAGCGCCAGATTTGTAGGGCCCATCGGGGCAGTAATTTTTGCGCTATTTACAACTCTGGGATGCAACGTTAAATAAATACACCGCCCATCACATTTCCAGTGTCATCGAATTCTGAAGAAGGTAACAGAGAATAATATCAACAGGAAAACATAAGTTGGGGTGTTGTGCTGACTGTCTCCCTGAGAGAGCGCCTGGGAGCACCGATGTCCCTGGGAGAGCACCTGGGGATGCTTGCACCACGGGCGGGTCCCTGGAATTGCCGCAAGCTTTGGGAGGGCCTCTAGGAGCGCCTCCATCATTGGTACGGCTCCTGGGGGCGGCACCGTCCCTGGAAGGACCCCTGAGAGCGCTGCTCTCCATGGGAGAACCCATGGGAGTGCCGCAGATCCTGGGAGGCCCTCTGAGAGTGCTACCATCCCTGGGAGGGCCCCTCAGCGCGCAGTCGTCCCTGGGAAAACCCTAGGGGGATCTTGCATTCCTGAGAGGGCCCTTGGGTCGCCGCCATCTTTGAGTGCTCCTAGGGCCGCCGACGTCCCTGGGAGGGCACCTGGGATCGCGGCTGTCACTGGGCGAGCCCTTGGGGACACCTGTGCCCTGAGGACTGCCCCTATTAACGCCAGGCCTGTAGGGCCTGTGGGTGCAGTAGTTTTTGCCTATATATTACTCTGTCCCTGAGAGAGCCCCTGGGAGGTCCCGTGTGCTCCGCTGTCCCTGGCATAGCCCCTGGGGGCGCCAACGCCCAAAGCAGTGTCCCTGGGAGCGCCACCGTCCCTGCTTATGGCCCCTGGGGGCACCGCTGTCCCTGGAAAGGCTTATGGGAGCCCCGCTGTCCTTGAAAGAGCCCCTGGGGCACTAGTGTCCCTCGCAAGACCCCCTGGAGACTCCGCCGTCACTGGGAGGGCCCCTGTATGCGCTGCTATTCCTGGCATGTCCCCAAGGGGCGCCAGCGCCCAAGGCAGGGCCACTGGGAGAGCCACCGCCCCTGGGAGGACGCCAGGGGCAACACCGCTCATGGCAGGGCTCCTGTGGCCGCCAGCGCCCCTGGCACGGCCCTTGGAAACACCAGTGCCCTTGGCGGCGCCCCCAAGGGCTCTCCCCGGGGCTGTGGCGCCAACCTGGGTCCCTCTCAGGTGCGGCGGCTCCCCCAAAGGCCCTCCGAAGTGCGGTGGCGATCCCAGGGGCCCGGCCAGGGGCAGCGGTGCTCCCAGGTGCCCTCCCAGGGGTGGCGACGCCACCAAAGGCCCTCCTATGAGCGGTAGCGGTGTGCAGGCCTATTGCCCATCATTTTGCTGCCTCTTAAAGAAAATTGGTAGAAAACAAAGAAAACTGTTTCAGGGTTTTAGAAAATTTTATTTCTGAAGTTCATACAATATTATAATACAGCCAATCATAGTATAAGTCAGAAAATCCTGTCAGTGCTCGTTAGTAATCCCTGTCAGTATAGGTCAGTTAACACTCAGTTTAAGGCAGTAAATTCGCCCAGTATAAGCTTCAGTATTCTTAACAATATTATGTCTATTGATTTATCGCATTTGATAACGGAACTCTTTAAATATTAACAATACAGAGTTTTATTTCAACCTTAATGTAACAATTACGGATCCTGGCTTAATACTCCTGAAGATTAATAACAAATACATTCATAGGTAGTAGGCAGCTATCAAACAGGGAGGTATTACCGCCTGGGAAGATATTGGAAGCATAATGTGTTGTCTATGGTAGACCCTGCTGCCACATGGCATCACGAAAATTGTGACCAAGTCCCAGGTTACTCATCTGACTTTCTGCCTCATTTACACACAATTGCAGGGTTTCAATTGTTTCTCTTACTATTGACAACACAACATACATATATTGCTTCTCAATCTTGATTTTTGTTTTCATTTTTGTATTTCTTTATGGTTCTTTATTTATTAATATTGTTATTATTATTATTATTATTGTTATTATTACATTTTCGCCCCCTGGGCCCCGATGTGGGTCGGTGGACTGTGCCCGGGTGGGCAGATCCCCGTAAAAAAAAAAAAAACACACGATCACACACACACACATGATCACATCCCTCAGTAACACACACTGTCCCACAGTAACACACACTGTCCCACAGTAACACACGCTGTCCCACAGTAACACACAGTGTCCCACAGTAACACACACTGTCCCACAGTAACACACGCTGTCCCACAGTAACACACACTGACCCTCAGTAACACACACTGTCCCACAGTAACACACACTGTCCCACAGTAACACACGCTGTCCCACAGTAACACACACTGTCCCACAGTAACACACGCTGTCCCACAGTAACACACACTGTCCCACAGTAACACACGCTGTCCCACAGTTACACACGCTGTCCCACAGTAACACACACTGTCCCACAGTAACACACACTGTCCCACAGTAACACACGCTGTCCCACAGTAACACACACTGTCCCACAGTAACACACACTGTCCCACAGTAACACACACTGTCCCACAGTAACACACACTGTCCCACAGTAACACACACTGTCCCACAGTAACACACACTGTCCCACAGTAACACACACTGTCCCACAGTAACACACGCTGTCCCACAGTAACACACACTGTCCCACAGTAACACACACTGTCCCACAGTAACACACGCTGTCCCACAGTAACACACGCTGTCCCACAGTAACACACACTGTCCCACAGTAACACACGCTGTCCCACAGTAACACACGCTGTCCCACAGTAACACACACTGTCCCACAGTAACACACACTGTCCCACAGTAACACACACTGTCCCACAGTAACACACACTGTCCCACAGTAACACACGCTGTCCCACAGTAACACACACTGTCCCACAGTAACACACACTGTACCACAGTAACACACTGTACCACAGTAACACACTGTACCACAGTAACACACACTGTACCACAGTGATTGGTGGTGTTGTGTATTTCTGACGGTTGTCCGTTATTGGTGGTAGTTTTAGTAGTCCGTGAGTCGTGGTCCGTGTAGCCTGTAGGTCCACTCACCCTCACCTGTGGGAAAAACGCCTCATTAGTCTCCCATCAGCAGCTTGCCTTCTTTTAACTTTTAAGATCTACAATGTATACCATTAACTGACTGACTGAATATCGTCTACAGGTGAAACAAAAACTTCATCACTGATATCATGTACGTTAAGGATGATACAGGTGTGCTAAGGATGATACAGGTGTGTTAAGGATGATACAGGTGTGTTAAGGATGATACAGGTGTGTTAAGGATGATACAGGTATGTTAAGGATGATACAGGTGTGTTAAGGATGATACAGGTGTGTTAAGGATGATACAGGTGTGCTAAGGATGATACAGGTGTGCTAAGGATGATACAGGTGTGTTAAGGATGATACAGGTGTGTTAAGGATGATACAGGTGTGTTAAGGATGATACAGGTGTGTTAAGGATGATACAGGTGTGCTAAGGATGATACAGGTGTGTTAAGGATGATACAGGTGTGTTAAGGATGATACAGGTGTGTTAAGGATGATACAGGTGTGTTAAGGATGATACAGGTGTGCTAAGGATGATACAGGTGTGTTAAGGATGATACAGGTGTGTTAAGGATGATACAGGTGTGTTAAGGATGATACAGGTGTGTTAAGGATGATACAGGTGTGCTAAGGATGATACAGGTGTGTTAAGGATGATACAGGTGTGTTAAGGATGATACAGGTGTGTTAAGGATGATACAGGTGTGTTAAGGATGATACAGGTGTGTTAAGGATGATACAGGTGTGTTAAGGATGATACAGGTGTGTTGAGGATGATACAGGTGTGTTGAGGATGATACAGGTGTGTTAAGGATGATACAGGTGTGTTAAGGATGATACAGGTGTGTTAAGGATGATACAGGTGTGTTAAGGATGATACAGGTGTGTTAAGGATGATACAGGTGTGTTGAGGATGATACAGGTGTTTTAAGGATGATACAGGTGTGTTAAGGATGATACAGGTGTGTTAAGGATGATACAGGTGTGTTAAGGATGATACAGGTGTGTTAAGGATGATACAGGTGTGTTAAGGATGATACAGGTGTGATATAGGTAATGAACACATAAACAAGAATGATTGCTTCCACCACCACCACCCTACCACCACCACCACCCTACCACCACCACCCTACCACCACCACCACCACCACCACCCTACCACCACCACCCTACCACCACCACCACCACCACCACCACTCTACCCCTACCACCACCACCACCATTCTACCACGACCACCACCATTCTACCACCACCACCACCATTCTACCACCACCACCACCACTCCACCATCACCACCACCACCATTCTACCACCACCACCACCATTCTACCACCACCACCACCACTCCACCATCACCACCACCACCATTCTACCACCACCACCACCATTCTACCACCACCACCACCACCACCATTCTACCACCACCACCACCATTCTACCACCACCACCACCACTCCACCATCACCACCATTTGGCCATAACACAAAGCTGCCAGTCAGTGCCACAGTCTTAGCCTTATGGGTAACCACTGATTTCCCAAGATGGTAGTTAATCATCCCTGCCATAGTGGTAGAGGAGGGCGAAGCTTGTAGGGAGATAAGGAGTGGTAGGGGAGAGAGGGGGTGGTAGGGGAGAGAAGGGGTGGTAGGGGAGAGAGGGGGTGGTAGGAGAGAGAGGGGGTGATAGGGGAGAGGAGGCGGTGGTAGGGGAGAGGAGGGGTGGTAGGGGAGAGGAGGGGTGGTAGGGGAGAGGAGGGGTGGTAGGGGAGAGAAGGGGTGGTAGGGGAGAGAAGGGGTGGTAGGGGAGAGGAGGGGTGGTAGGGGAGAGGAGGGGTGGTAGGGGAGAGAAGGGGTGGTAGGGGAGAGAAGGGGTGGTAGGGGAGAGGAGGGGTGGTAGGGGAGAGGAGGGGTGGCAGGGGAGAGAAGGGGTGGTACGGGAGATAAGGGGTGGTAGGGGAGAGAGGAGGGGTGGTAGGGGAGAGGAGGGGTGGTAGGGGAGAGGAGGGGTGGTAGGGGAGAGGAGGGGTGGTAGGGGAGAGGAGGGGTGGTAGGGGAGAGAAGGGGTGGTAGGGGAGATAAGGGGTGGTAGGGGAGAGAGGGGGTGGTAGGGGAGAGAAGGGGTGGTAGGGGAGAGGGGGGTGGTTGGGGAGAGGAGGGGGAGGGGAAGGTAGGGGAAGGAGGACAGTATGATAGTGTAGGAAGGAGAGCGTGACGATAGAAGAGAGAGAGGGAGAGAGAGAGAGAGAGAGAGAGAGGCAAATTATACAGGTGTTCCATATGCCATCGTCTGCCATTTGTACTACACGCCCAGCGGCAGGTGTGTTGTGGTACAGGTGTGTAACCACCACCAACTGCGACCACTAACCACTACCACCAATAACCAAAACACAGCCAAACATCAATAACTAAACCACAACCAATCCCAACCAACTACCGACCAATCACACACCCTCCTTTCATCCACCCTCCTGAAGAGCTGTAATAACACCCGTAAACATACAAGAACATCCTTAATTCCGGGTCAGAAAGAAAAGAAGAAAAAAAGACACGTGATTTATACATCAAGTTGTATATATACACAGTAACATATTGCATGATTATACAAACTGCAGGCCACAGGGATACATTGCATGCTATGTAACTTCTGGCGAGCGATATGAAGAGACACATTACAGAGCTCAAGATTACGAGGGCTTTGTAACGTGTACCGGCGATACGCCTTCCTGAGCGATACAGTTACCATGGTGATACATACATAAATACATACATATATACATACATACATTGCATTACACTACATATAATACATACATACATACATACATGTAGAGTACAGATAGATAGATTGATGGACAGACTTCGAGAGAGAGAGAGAGAAAGAGAGGGGAAGGTGAAGAATCAAACCCCAAGTCCTTCTCTCTCCGTCTCTCCCTCTCTCCCCCTGTCCCCCCTCCCTCCCTCCCTCCCTCTCTCCCTCCCTCAACTCGTCTTCTCCACCACTATAAACTTTTCTGCCAAATGGTAGGTAAAAAAAAAATAAAACTTGACAAACTTTGAGGTTTCATAAAATTACCAGCACTTGTCGTAACTTTTTACCAAGATCTTCACGTCTAAATTTTTCAGAAACGTTGAGAAGTCCGGATGGCTGACAGTGAGAAGTTCGGACGGCTGACAGTGAGAAGTCCGGACGGCTGACAGTGAGAAGTTCGGACGGCTGACAGTGAGATGTCCGGATAGATGACACTGAGAAGTCTGGATGGCTGACAGTGAAAAGTCCTGATGGCTGACAGTGAGAAGTCCGGATGGCTGACAGTGAGAAGTCCGGATGGCTGACAGTGACTGGGGGAAAAGTTTTGATGACATTCGTGTGTGTGTGTGTGTGTGTGTGTATGTGTGTGTGTATGTGTGTTTATATTGTATATATGTGTATAATTAGGAGTATTTGTGTTGTATGAGTGAGTACGTATCAGTATGTATCTCTTATGTGTATGAGTATATGTCAGTCTGTTTGTATTGTTTATGTGTATGACTGTATATGTATTTATATATATATACAGTACACAAAATCATATATTTCTTTGCACCACATAAAATCAGCGTCTGGTTACAACTCGCTAACACTCGGGTTGATCCTAGTTAAGTATAGCGATTCTTGCTAAACTTAGTGGTGGAGATACATAGCGAAAGGTGCTAAAAGTTCGCTAACTAATGGCGCTATTTTCTCCTCCCGCGTACCAAAGCAAAGAGACTCGGATATCAGTGGTGAGAGAGGGGGGGGGGAGAGGGGAGAGAGAGGTGGGAGAGAAGGGAGGGGGGAAGAGAGAGGGGAGGGAAAGAAAGATGGAAGAGAGAAGAGCGTGGAGACAAAACTGAAGAAGGTGAGGCAATTATTCTTCCCCCTCCACAATATCCCTCCCTCCACTAAGGCTTCCCCCCCTTCGCCTCCCCCTCCATTCACTTACCCTTCCCTCCACCTACTCCTCTCTTCGCCTCCCCCTCCATTCACTTACCCTTCCCTCCACCTACTCCTCTCTTCCACCTACTCCCCCTCTATCTACCCCAACCTTCCACCTATCCCTCCCTTCACCTATCCCTCCCTCCACTTACCCCTCCCCTCCCGTCCCTACCTCCACCTTCCCTCCGTCAGCTCCAAGAGTAAGGGTTTGTGTTTCTAAAATAAATATGATAATAAGAGTAAGGGAACAGTCGTATGTCGGAGCAGTGTTACCAAGTGTTGTGTGTGTTGTGTGTGTGTGTGTGTGTATGAACGTGTTTGTGTATGTATGTGCACTAACGTTACTGCACATGTGTATTCAATATTCACAACATTTCAACCTTAAGCAATCTGGAAACAACATCAACACCAACACAACAACAAATTTCTAGCCAATCACACATTCACACAAAGAAAAACACAAATTCTTATTGGCTATCGAGACTATTAACCCCACACATCACTCGACACCACAAACACACTTCCCATACACTACAACTCAATCAATAAATCATAATAAAACCGTAAGTACACATATAACGAATTGAGGTGATCGCGTCAAGGGTTCTGTAACACATTAAGGGGTCAGCGTGGGAGGTGTGACGTGGTGTTTGTTGTTTAGGAGTCAAAAAGTAAGCGATAAGGGAGATCATTTGCACCACACGCCGGCCCCTCAGGTAAAGGGGTCAGTTTGGACTACAAGGAAAAATTTCAATGTGCTGGAGTTTATGTTTGGTAGCTGAGGGAAGAGAAAAAAATAATATGTTTCTTTCCGTTGTTTTGTTTTTCCCCTACGAGAGTCAGTTACTAGTTGATGGGATGTAATATGAGATTACCTGAAGATTAATCACCCTAACCTAACCTTAACCTAACGTAACATAACCCTCTTTCCAGGTAGTCTTAGGATGATTAATTACCAGGTGAAATAAGGTAGGTAATCCACAATATGTCGTATTTTCTAAGTTTAAGAATACATAGTAAACATTATCATCACCCATAAACCTAATTGCCTCTTTGGGGACAGTCAGACAACAGCAAAATGTCCACTGTACCTCAAAATACAAAAAGACACTATAACCACTTCACTACACAACTGTGATCTTTTCCCCTCACCACTAAAGTCATGATCTATTCACAGCTGGGTCGACTAGAAGTGCCCCGACCTTATACCTGTGACCCTAAGGACAAGAGGGGAAGAGTTGAGCGATGTTTCCACTCGGCCACCGCGAACCCCAAGCGAGGAGCAGTAATGGTTAAGCTCAAGGTCCTTTGTCCTGTTAAGTTTTGCCTTTCAGTGTGAGTATTTTGTGTCAGGGAAGGATGAGTGTTTTTGCTGTTTTTAGTTACATGAGAGAGAGAGAGAGAGAGAGAGAGAGAGAGAGGGGCAGACAGATCGACGAGAAACAGAGATAGACAGAGCCAGGGAGAGAGACAGAGACAGACAGACACAGAAAGACAGATTGAAAGAGAGAGAGAGAGAGACGAACCCACAACAACAACTACTGCACCAAAAATCTTGCTATAAAACAAAAAGGTTCTTTAAATTAATAGACCGAGGAAAGAAATGGGTCAGAGTCGGAGGAATACACCGTCATATATCAGGTAAACTATGACCTCTAGCAGTAATCATGAGTGATGAGGCTCAAGTCCCACGATTGTATCCCAAAACACTTTATTTACTACATATACCCCCCCCTCCCCCCTCCCCTTCCCTCCCCCCCACCCAAGCTGAACTACCATCGACCCAGCTAAGAGTAAAGGGGGTGTATGACTTACTCGAGTGTGACCCGTTTCAAGGTTGGAGGCGAGTGTGATCCCCTCTGAAGACTGGAGCAACACCTCAATATCTTCCCACGTTATATGACCTAATAATCCATATCCTAAAAACATCATCAATTTTTCATATAAATATTACGATAATATTTTTAGGAACCATTAACATCCCAGAGCAGCTAGTTGAATTTTTATATGTGTTAGAGTATCAATATTTTCTTTTATTTATGTGTTTTCTCAGAAGGTATCGTATGAGTCAACACACACACACACACACACACACACACACACAGTAAAGTAACACTAGGATCATTATTTTCAAGTCGAAGTTATGTAACACAAGTCAAAGGCTAAGCGTGACAGGGACTGAGGTGCGTTACATAATTCATTGTATCAAGGGAGTGTGACGTGAAGAAGGTATAAGTATGGCGGGTATAATGACCCCCTTGACCTGACCACAGTACTTGGATAGGAAGTATTCGTACTAAAACAGTGGATTTGGTTGGGTTGGGTTAGGAGAGAGGGAGGGAAGGAGAGGGGGAGGGGAGAGAAAGGATGGGGGGGGGGGGGGGGGTTATTAAGGATGTGGCTGACCTTTTTCATGATCCTGATAAAAAGAGTAATGGAGTGAATAAAGGAAGGAAGGAAGGAAGGAAGGAAGGAGGTACTCGGTTCATGTGAATAATAGACCCGAGGTAATTGGTCGGTGGTGCCGCTAAGTGACGGGGCAGAGCACGAACCAGGCACCTTGCTCTGGTGAAGGAGGGAGAGAAGGAGAAGGGGTTGTGGGCAGAAGGAACAGGAGAAGGGTGGCAGGCTAGAGAGGAGGAGGGTGCAGGAGGAGGAGGAGGGGTGGCTGGAAGGAGGGGAGAGGAGGAATGGGGGCGGGTAAGTGAATGGAGGAGGGAGTGGGGTGGGGGTCAGGGGGACAGGAGGGGGCAGGAGGGACGTGGAGGGAGGAGGAGGGGGGGGTGGCGGAGAATAGGGGGTTATATGTGTCTAGAGATGCATATGGATATACATACATTACCGGATACATATAAGACATTAGGGGTACTGACACGTATTCAGTAGACAAAGGGAGAAATCTCTCTCTCTCTCTCTCTCTCTCTCTCTCTCTCTCTAGGGTAATCTAATGTTTGTTTTCTCCACCGCCACTTACACCAACAACACCCACCACCATAATCAACAACACACTCCAACACAACAACACACTCCAACACAACAACACACTCCAACACAACAACACACTCCAACACAACAACACACTCCAACCCCAACAACACACTCCAACACACCTGGTAGTTAACATTACACAACATGTTACCAGACACTTCCGCCTTACCTGTCCCTAAACATTGACATAATGAACGCCACTACCTCACCTTCACCACACCACTTAATGACGAATTCTCCGCCAGACGAACGATCGCCAAACTAACTAAATTATAATATCTCTCTATATATTATTACACCGCTTCAGGTATCTCTCTCTCTCTCTCTCTCTCTCTGCCGTGACAAGAGGATAATAACCACAGCTTCCACTTCCACCTTCACAATACAGTAGGAAGTGTTCCCTCTCCCTCTCACCTCCCTCTCACCTCCCTCTCCTTCCCTCTCCCCCGACACCTTTCAATCGGGTCGCTGTCACTTGGAAACGCTGTTGGTAATTACTAAGGAACATTTCGCTATCGGGAGGAGAGGCAACCTTCTCTCTCTCTCTCTCTCTCTCTCTCTCTCTCTCTCTCTCTCTCTCTCTCTCTCTCTCTCTCTAAGTGGTAAATTACAGGTGGGGGAAAATATTAAAAGGTACATGTAATTAGTTGGTTTACCTGAGACTAATATTCACCTTTTTTTATTATTATTTCTATTTTATTGAAAGAAATCATTTACCTGAGTTTTTTAATTAATTATCTTAGGTAGGAGTAAAATATTTAATTTATTTTCTTTATAATTAGGTGAATGTTTTTGAGGATTTAATCAATTTTAAACCTTACGGGACAGAGGCCAAGTATAATGTGTAAGTGTGTAGTATGTGTAGGTGTGTAGTGTGTGTAGGTGTAGGTGTGTAGGTGTGTAGAATGTAGGTGTGTAATGTAAAGATGTGTAAGTGTGTATAATATATATATATATGTATTTAGTGTGTAAGTATGCAGCATGTATGTAAATATTTAGTGTGTAAGTGTACCCCATGTAGATGTAGAGACACAGTGTAGGCAACCAATATCACACCAGAAACTCAACCGATTATTTTTATAGATTCACAGTAACATGTTTTACGTCCAATGAGATTAGCTTAAAGGGGACGTGTCTTTCAATACGAGGTTTATTCTGATTTATCGAGGTTTAATTGGAGTTATTGAGGTTTAGGAAGACTTATCAAGGTTTAATCGAAGTTATTGATGTATTTAAAGGTTTATTTCGTGTTTAGTCGGGATAATTCAAGTATATATACAATATAAAATATAAACCTAGACAGTGTACGTATATAAACCATACTAAACCAGTCTAAGAAACGGAAATAATAAACCCATTCGTTTTATATTTCCACTCGAATCATTAATCTTACTGGCGTTAAGTAATTGGTATGTGTGTGTACGACTAGGCACATGATTGGCTATTCTGCTAATCACCCAATGATTTCGAATGCTGATTAGACGTAATTCGAATCAATCAAGAGTGATTTAGACTGAGATTGGGAAAAGTGGCAGACGGATAGACAGACAAGAGGAGACGGGGAGGGACGTAGGTACTGTAGGTAGACAGAGAGAGAGAGAGAGAGAGAGAGAGAGAGAGAGAGAGAGAGAGAGAGAAACACTGTCGCTTTTTTTTATCTCCAGGGAAAGGAAAACTTAGGTCAGGTTAGGAAAAATGAGAAGAGGTGGGAAAAAAAAAGTGAGTCCCGTTTTCTATAAATTGTTGTCATTCAGGGGAGACTATGCCACTTTCCACCACTGTCATGGATAATGGTGAAAGTAGCTGCCAAAACTGCTCTGTCCTCCGATGCTCACTCAAGACTAGAGGTGGTGTTAGGGGGGATGAAGGGGGGAATTATGGGATGAAAGAAGTATAGCAGAGTATAAATCCCTCGTATCATAACAAGATGTGGGAGCTCCTCTGTCTGTGTTACCCAGCTCAGAGGTCCCTGCCAATCACCCATGAGGACTAACACCGACAGAATGATGCATACCAACCACCGCCTCTCTCCTCCCTCAGATCTGACAACAACAATACGTGATGGAGAGGATCTACTGGAGGGTAAAGATGGAAGGGAAAAAAAAAGGAAATGTCTAGGGAAGTTTTTTTGTAGTTGATAATATGTAGAAAATCATTGTTTTGTAGTTTTATATCCAGATCTGTTTGTAGTCTGAGAGTAGGGAAAAATAATGATAGTCTTGAGTCAACACACACACACACACACACACACACACACACATACACACACACACACACACACACACACACACACACACACACATACACACACACACACACACACACACACACACACACACACACACACACTGTCTATAACTGTTTGCTTAGTGTGGCCGAGTGTCTTGTCCTACACGACTCTCGAGGGGTTATGGTGGCCATGGCCTTGTTTGTAACCATTGTGTTATTCCTTGCCTTCTCTCTCCCCTAAGTACCTACTACAGCCTCCTACCACCTACGAGCTTTATTTCTTTGGTAGGACTCAAGAACCTATCTCAAATAAAACACCCTACGTCTTGGCCCCATTTTTTTCTTCCTGTTTATGTGTGTGTGTGTGTGTGTGTGTGTGTGTGTGTGTGTGTGTGTGTTACAGGTTGATCTAGAAGGTGGGTATCGAGGCAGTAGGAGAACCACACTTGAAGTCTTGTTGATGTTGGCGCTGTAAAGTGGCTGACTGGTAGCGTGTTGATTCATGAGATCAACCCCCAAATCTGAAGAGGTTCCCGGGTTCGAATCTCTCATAAATAGGAGTAACGTGGGATTAATTTGATTATAAATACGAGTTATATATACGAGTTATGAGTTATATATAATCGGATTATATATTGGAGATGAATATATGAGGTTTATTTACGTATTTTATATATTTACAGTATATATACAAGTTGTGAGGATAACAGCAAAGCGAATATAACAGGATATCCCCTACACACAAACACTCTCTCTCTCTCTCTCTCTCTCTCTCTCTCTCTCTCTCTCTCTCTCTCTCAATGAACCACAATATTAAGCAGTATACTCCATTATATATCCCCGTACAGGTAGTCACTAATATGTCCATTAAGAGCGAGCGTGATAGCCAGGTACTACTGCTGTGTTGAGTTGAGGAGTATATTACAGTATATAACAGCGACACACGCCAGGTGCAGATACTCCCTAAGGTCGAGTATACGATGATATAACGCTATATATTAGAGTGTTGTATTATTGCTATTTTTTTTGTTTTTTTGTTTTTTGAATTGAAAAGTTCTCATTTGATTTGTGGCTGAGGAGTAGTGGTGTGTGCGTGCTCTATGTCTGTGTGTCTGTCTGTCTGTGTCTGTCTGTATGTCTGTCTGTCTGCCTATCTGTCTTTTTTCTATCTCCCTTTTATTTTACCTCAAGATTAATCAACCTAACCTAACCTAACCTAACCAAACACTAACTAAATCTCACCTAACCTAATCAATCTTTTCCCTCTGCAGGTAAACTGAAGGTGTAATAAGCTCAGGTATCTAATGTTCCCTTCAGGTGAACTTTAATATTATAGGTCACATTAGTCACTTGTCAACAGGCTCTTAAACTACCCTTAGTGGCCTTTAAAGTTGATTGAAGTAACAGAATTGAGTCGTTTTCTTTCCGTGACAACTTCTGTAATAAGTTTATAATAACGTTGACGACTGAAGGTAAATATATACCTGTCACTCTATTTATTCGTCACTCCTCCTTCTCTCTCTTACTTCCTCTTCCTCTCTCTCTTCTCCTTTCGTCTCCTCTCTCCTGCCTTCCCTCTCTCTGCCTCTAGCGAGTTCCTTCCCTCCTCTACACAGTAATGAAGACTTGTCCCTCCAACTTCCTTCCCTCTCTCCTTTCCTCCACCTCCCTTCCTTCCTTCTCCCTCCCTCCCTCCCTCCTGCCCTCCTCCCTCCCTCCCTCTCCCTCTCCCTCACTTCCTCCCTCCCTCCCTCTACCTCTGATGAGCCTCTTCGCCCCTCCACACAGTAATGAAGGCTCACCCTCCATCCTGCCTCCCTCTGCCACTTGTACCCTCTCAAATTATCCTTTTACGCCTCTACTGTATACTGGAGAGAGAGAGAGAGAGAGCGAGAGAGAGAGATAACCCCTCGTATACACCATTTTTTTGTATCGTAACTTCATGAATAATTAATCAACAAAGAGGATTAGTAATGTATATATTTAGCGTTAATTATACAGTCCTAATATTAGTAAGTGTGCCATTATTAAATTAGCTTTACCTTCCTCTCCTAAAATTTAAAGTAGTTCTCTTAAAGGTGAACTGACCAAAGGAACTTTACTTAAAGACTGAATTACTTTTTGTTTTCTTTTTACGGGGAATAGCCCACCCAGGCATAGGTCATCGACCCACAACGGGGCCTGGGGGGGGGGGGGGGGGGATAAGAGTAAAAAGAATTTAAAAATAGAAAAGAAAAAGATAATATTAATCTACACCTCGAAGATGCCGGAAAACCAACTTTGTGAAGTGAGACAGATTGTATGAGTATGGAATCACAGAAAAAGGCAGAGTATTCTACAGTTTGGCTGTGTGAGGCAAGAAGGAGGTACTATAACGGGTTATTCTAGTGTGACCGACATACATAGATAAACTGTGGGCACCTCGAGCAAGACGAGTGTTACGAGCCTACGGCCTTGCCGGCGGTACACATGATGCCAAATCCACCGAACTTTGCCCGTTAAATTACCTGTAAAAGAGAGAGAGTGAAGCAACATTGCGACGAAGAGAAAAGGAAGAAACATTGCCAACTAAAGGAGGAGAGTTAATAAGACGAAATGCCTTTGATTCCACCCTATCCAACAGCTGGACAGAAGAAGAGCCACCCCAGATATGAGAGCAGTACTCCAAGTTAGGACGAATGAATCCCTTATAAAACAGACTTGAAGCAACTGCTCAGGTGTGAAGTAGCTACGGCATCTGTACAGCATTCCCAGCTCTCGGGAGGCAGCTTCAGCAATGTTGTGGATGTGTGGCTTCCATGACATATTAGAGGAAATGGTGAGACCTAGCATATCTATTTTAGAACATTACTTAAAATCATTTCTAGGATAAAACTCAACTGAAACTTTTCATCCCAAGACAAACGTATAAATAAAACACAAATTCTCAAAGGTCATACATGTCTTCATAACACCCCCCCCCCCCCCCCCACCTTCCTGAAGTAACGTGTCAACCTGGAATTATATCATAAAAATATTAAGGAATTTCTCTCGTCCCCAACCTTCTGAGGGAGGGGGGGGCGAGGTGGCTATCCTTGGTTAGGTTAGGTTAGGATGAAAAGGGGCAGGAGAAGGAGGGAAGAGGTGAAGGAATAGGTGTAGAGGATGATGAGAATGAGGACAAAGAGGACATGAAGAAGAGGGGGAGAGAGACAAGAGGATGAAGAGGGGAAAGAAAAGGAGGATAAAGAAGAAGAGGAAGAAGAGGAGGGGAGGAGGAGGAGGAGGAGGAGGAGGAGGGGGAGGAAGAGGATTACAGTAAGGCCAGCACTAATGAGGACAGAGAGAGATGTCGCTCGTGTCGGCTCAGGTAATAAGAAGTTGATTAGGGAGGTTCCAACCTCAAGCTACACCTTGACACTCTCAAACCCCTGTCACCTAACCTAACCTAACCTAACCAGAGATCCGGATTTGGGGTTCTGGGTCATTTTAAGGTTCGTTTTCGGTTTCAGTTTCAGTATCGGATTCGGGTTTGGTTTCGGGTTCTGTTTCGGGTTCGTTTTCGGGTACTAATTCGGGTTCGGCTCCAGGTTCGAGTTTGGGTACGGTTTCGGTATCGGGTTCGGAAATTGTTATCGCTTCCTTTATTATGTCTCAAGAATATCATCATCCTGTCTCTCTCTCTCTCTCTCTCTCTCTCTCTCTCTCTCTCTCTCAGTGGTGCTGGGAACACCTGTGATCTTGTATTAATTAGGGCGAATCCTTACCTTCCCTATGTCTGTTTGTTTATGGTTTCCTGTGATGCTCTCTCTCTCTCTCTCTCTCTCTCTCTCTCTCTCTCTCTCTCTCTCTCTGTCTCTGTATCTGTCTTTCCGTCTCTCCCCTCTCTCTTTGTCTCTCTGTCTCTCTCCATTCCTTTCTCATTGTTTGTGTTTTCCCTCTACTTCCTCCCTTTCTTCCTTCCTTCCCTGGTTCTCATACCCTCTCGTCTTTCACTCTTATCCTCATCTTTCTCTTTCCCTTCCTTCCTTCCTTCCTTGGTGCTTTAATTTTCCTCCCTTCCTTTATTAGATTTATTTTTCCTTTTCCTTCCTGGTATTCTCTTCATTCCCTTTCCCTTCCATCATTTTTCCTCCCTTTTCCTTTCCATTCTTACTCCTTTCCTCCCTTTCCATTCTGGCTCCTTTCCTTCCTTTTTAATCTTACTCCTCCTTCTTCCCTTCCATCCTACCTTCTCCTCTCCCCTTCCATCCCTCCTCCTCCTCTCCCCTTCCAAGTTTTCTCCTCCGCTCCCTTCCTTCCCTCCACCCTTTCCCCTTCCCTCCACCCTTTCCCCTCCCCTCCACCCCTCTTGCTTTCCCTGTGTATTAACATTCTAGAAGCACAGAGAGCCACAAGTGCCGCTTCCCATGGTGCCTCAGTGCCTGCAAAGCCCCTCACACTTTTTTCTCTTGGGTGCCAACAAATGGAGACCGCGTGGCACTTCCTTCAAGGGGCACTAGATAGCGGGAGGCTGGCACTTCTGGGTACCTAGTGCTGTACTGGAGGTGAGGCAAACAGGAAGAGGAAGAATAAGAGTAGGAAGAGGAGGACGAAGAGGAGGAGGAGGAGGAGGAATAACAAGAGGAGGTGAAGGAGAACGAGAAAAAGGTCGAGGAGGAGGAGGAAAAAAAAGAAAGAGAGAGAGAGAGAGAGAGAGAGAGAGAGAGAGAGATACACGCAACGAGATATTGCAAGAACAAAGAAAAACGAAAGAGAAAAATACAGACAGGTAGACAGACAGGTAGACAGACAGGTAAGAGACAGGTACAAAGGCTCCTCCTCCTCCTTCTTCTCAGTACACGAAACAAATCACCTGTCCAGCTCACCTGACCCACAGTATGACAAGTGACTGAACCAAGACATAGAACGACGGCTTGTTTATGTCAGTAAGCTAGTCATGTGTGGATGATTGTAAGATTGAATGTTGTATATGTGAGTTTATCTTGTAGTGTGTGATGGTGGAGGTTAGGTTAGGTTAGGTTAGGTTAGGTTAGGTTAGGTACGAATCCTGCTGGAGGAAATATAGTGTCGTTTGTACAGTATATTATCTTCCTTCCATTCTAGTGAGGCGATCAATTGTGGCTATAACACTCGTATACTGTTCTAAAGGTCATTAGTTCGTTTCCGCGTTCTACCCCCCCACACTCCCCTAACCAGTTCTGAATGGACACCTTACTCGGCAGTTTAGGATATGAAGGCTGTCGGGTGCAGTGCAGGCCTGACTGCCTCTATGTATACTGAAGGCTGAGGGACCCACTTGCATATTTCACTTCAGATAAACTAAGAATCAATCGTATCTGAATCTCTCCGTGATACATGACCTGCCTCGGTGGGTCCTATGATGCCACACTCCCTCCCAGATTCCTTCTTACTCCCCACTCACTCCAAAATCTCACCCACACTACTCCATGCTCCCTTCTAAACTCCCAAACACTCCCCGACACTTTCTAAGACCCCTCCACTCCTCCACACCCTCCAAAATCCCCCAAACTCCCTCCTGACCCACCACCACACTCCCTCCCTCCTGACCCACCACCACACTCTTCCTCCCAGCTACCCTGACGAGCACATCAGTTAGTGAGGTTGTTATCTTGACGATATCAGACGCCAGGAACTAGTGACATCTGCCGGGCCGGGGTGACGTCTGCCAGGCGGGTTGACGTCTGCCAGGCGAGTTGACGTCTCAGTCAGGGAGGCGACTAGTTGTGAACTCTTGCGCCAGGGTGAAATGTGTGACTGTACGTTTGGCTTAAGTTTATAAAATGTAAAAGAGAGAGAGAGAGAGAGAGAGAGAGAGAGAGAGAGAGAGAGAGAGAGAGAGAGAGAGCTCACTAACTCATCATCATCTCCCACAACATATACAGTAATAAGACTCTTCAACACTCCTCCCTCAGCCCGGTGCCTCCTGCTGAATATTTTAGCTCCTAGACGAGTGTGTGTGTGTGTGTGTGTGTGTTTGTGTAGTGAAGGCGTTGGTAGTGCGTCTCTGCTCTTACGAATCAATGTCATATCATCCTTAAACCTTTGAACCTAAACACACACATACACATACACATTACCACCTCATTATCAGCTCAGACGACATCAGAGTTAAGAACCTCTTGGGCCCAGCCTGTGTTTGTGGTGATTTAATGACATCTACACTATAGACCTCCAGGAACAGCTGTTATTATCCCAAGCTGTGAACCTTTCCCACACACGGTCAATACACTCATGACCTATTTTTAATCGACTTAGCGTACCAGTAACTCCCTACCTCAACCAATACCTCCGATCGGCTCTGGTACACATATTTATCACGACTACCCACACACCTACAAGCCGGTTACTGACTCTGCAATGCGTCTATTTTTGGGACAGTGGGGAGTTCAGTATACATAGACTGATGCATTAAGTGTAGATGACGTAACAATTAAATGGACAAATTACATCAACATCATTATGAAAGCTAACCACCACTTATTCCCTGAGATGTACAGTCGGCTTCACTTACACCTGGTACAGTTTACTGGTGCATTTTGTGAGATGTGGCAATTCTGTGGAATGCTTATCTATTGTCCTTATTCTGGTTACTATTGTAAGGTTTCTTAGGGGCCATTCCGGGAGTTTTAATACAATGTAAACAAACACAGAGGTGCCACATCTTACAAAACGCGCCAGCCACTTTAGCAGGTGTTAGTGCAGGTGATTGTATGTCATGTTACACCCAGCTGATCTGCCCTGGATCACACCTTGGGCCAAAAGACTTATGTAGCAGAGAAAACAGCGGCTTTCCTCTCAACAATAACAACCACTATTGCAAAGAAAACTTACTCCCACACGCACACAAACACTCTCCACACATGCACAAACACTCACCCACACACATAAACACTCCTACTAAACATACACAAACACACCCACTGCACAGAAAACACAAAAGCACCTTCGCCCACACAACACATACACTCCTTCACACACAGACACAAACACACACTCCCCCACATACAAACACTACCCCCTCATACACAAACACTCCGCTTCACACACACACACACACACACACACACACTCACCCACACACACACAAGCACTGCCCCCCTCACACACAAACACTCCTCTTCACACACACACACACACACACAAACACTCCCACCGCCCACACACAAAAAAACACAACCCCCCCAAACACACATACTCACAAACACTCCCGCCGCCCACACAAACACACACACACACACACAGATACGTTCCCTCAGAAAAAAAAATCACTATCAAGTAGTCTTTGGGCTCCAGAAATGAGATCTTAATTTATATGCAAACGTTCATTAATATCTTCAAAGGAACGTTTTGGCCTGCCTTCAGTAAGCCGAGTGGCTGCCTTACCTGACCTAGCTGATAACACATTTAAATAAGTATGCTTGTGGAAGGGACGGATGGATGGATGGATGGATGGATGGATGGATGGAACAGGTAGATGAGGAGGAGAAAGAGAAGGGACAGGAAGGGGAGGAGGAGGAGGAAGGGAAATGAAAGGAAATGACAGATAAGTAGAAGAGGAAGAAGAGAAGGAAGGTGAGGAAATGAGGAAGAGAATAAAAATGAATTGAGATAATGACTAGAGGAGGATGAGGAGGAGGAGGAGGAGGAGGCAGGAGGAGGAAGAGGAGAGGGAAAAAGCAAAATAGGGAAGAGGAGAAGCAGGAAGAGGAAGAAGAAGAAGAAGTGGAGGAAGCGAAAGAACGAGAGGAGGAAAAAGTAGAAGAAGAGGGGGGGAAGAGAAGCAGGAAGAAGAGAAATAAGAGGAGGAGGAGGAAGAGGTAAGAGGGGAGGAGGAGAAAGAGGAAATAGAGAAGGAGGAGAAGGAGGAGAAGGAAGCGGGGGACCAGTACACATTGACTTTTATACATAACAAAACTGACATGACAATGATTTTTAGGACCAAAGACGCACACGAGAAAGAGACAGACAGACAGACAGACAGAGACAGACAGGCAGACAGACAGACATATAAAACACACAACCTCCCCCTCACAAAACAACCATCACAAACATACACACAACCTCTCCTACACAAACACATACAACCCCTCCCTCACAACCCCCCCACACAACCACACCACAAACACATACCACCAGAACACAAACACCATCACCGTTCAAACCACACATGACTACTGAGCCCACACACACCCACACACACATCAAAGTCTTCCCAGTAGTCTCATACGAACCCCTGTACTCAAGTTGATTAATCGACTCTACCTGCCATTTGAGCCAGAGTGAAGGAGCCAGCTGTACAGTGCCAGAGTACATGATTAACGTTTGTTCGGGAGTGCCAATTTGTAATCCTTTATTGACTTGAGATGGGATTAAGGTGGTTAAGAGGGATGGGAGGGAGGGATGGGAGGGAGGGAGGAAGGGAAGGAGGGATGGGAGGGAGGGAAGGAGGGAGGGGGAATGAGGGTGGGAAGGAGGCAAGGAGGGTAAGAAGGAGGAATGGAGAGAAAAAAAGAGATAACGTCAGCCCTCTTTCTCACCCGGCTGGAGAAGGAAGGACTTACCAAAGATTAAAGAGAAAGACACAGAGAGATAAGAGAGAAAGAGAGAGAGAGAGTGAGAGAGAGAGAGAGAGAAAGAGAGAGAGAGAGAGAAATACGATAGATAGAAAGTTAGAGATGAAACACAATGGTCTTGGCTGCGTGTGTGGGTGTGTGTGTGTGTGTGCGTGTGTGTGTGTGTTGGCTACTCCGACACACCTCCTAAATTAATTAATCTCTGTGTTAATCTTGTCCTTCCCAATTCCCAGTTCATTACCTCTTAATCTGGCGCTAACATGCAGTGCAAGAGTCACGGGGAGGAGAGGAAGAGGAAGAGGAAGAGGAAGAGGAAGAGGAGAGGAAAAGAAGAGGTGGATGTTGGTGCCTCTTGATACAGTGGTACCTCCCCCCCTCTCTCTCTCTCTCTCTCTCTCTCTCTCTCTCTCTCTCTCTCTCTCACACACACCTTCAGCTAAAACGGCTAAAAGGCTTCATAAAGCTAAACATAATAGCTTTTTATCTCTTCAGCTCTACCGCCTACTTAAGTATATCTCACCGCTGCGTGTGTGTGTGTGTGGTGAGAGAGGGGGGAGGGGGAGAGAGAGGGGGGAGGGGGAGAGAGAGGGGGGAGACAAGAGAGCAGTTCGTGACTCTACCACACTGCCTATCAACCACACTACCCCTCTACCACACTACCTCTCTACCACACTACCCCTCTACCACACTACCTCTCTACCACACTACCCCTCTACCACACTACCCCTCTACCACACTACCCCTCTACCTCTCTACCACACTACCCCTCTACCACACTACCTCTCTACCACACTACCTCTCTACCACACTACCCCTCTACCACCAGACCAAAAGCCGCTACTTAATATATAATGTATTTTATTACTGAATATTTTACTCTATAATTTTTTTCCTCAACCTGATGACGCCACAAAATGCTAATGAGAAATGTATATACTCTCTCTCTCTCTCTCTCTCTCTCTCTCTCTCTCTCTCTCTCTCTCTCTCTCTCTCTCTCTTCAGTATGTTAAGTGTGTTTTTATGTCCAATTACGAATGCTAGTAAATTTTAGACACTTGAGGCATTTGAGTGGTTGAATGGGTGTTTGAACTGCTCGTATGTGTTGGTATGTGTGTCTGTACTGTTGGTATGTGTCTTTGAGCTATTCGTATGTGTCTTTGAGCTATTCGTATGTGTCTTTGAGCTATTCGTATGTGTCTTTGAACTGTTGATACTGTATCTTTAAATATAGCTGTTCTATTCGTGATAATTTCCCCAACATTGGCCGTCCTACACACCACCTCACGAGATAAGAAAATAAATTATTAAAAAAAAAAAAATTATGAAAGAAACACGAACCAAACTTTTCACTCGGCGATGATAAATAATGTATATACCTAATTTTCTTATTCATCGTCTCAGGAGAAATTATTCATTGTAAAATAAGAGTTCATTGGCTTGTTGAGGGAGACAATGTTGATATTTTATTCATGTTTACCTTAATATCACATCACATGTAGATTTGCCATTCTAATTTATTTCACCTGATTAAACACCTTAACGTTACCTGGGGGGTGGTGTGGTGTGGTGTGTATTGTGTCAGGTTAAGTTACGTTAAGTTAGGTTACGTTAAGACTTTAATACCACCAAAATCACTCTGAGACTTTACCTTAAGGCTACATACGACCCCATCAATACTTAGACCCCCCCAAAAAAGACTTAAGATTTTCTGAGATTTTGTTTTAGTCAAGGCGGTGGACTTTTATTACCTTTAGCAGTGTGGCCTCCCAGTGTGGCCTCTCAGTGTGGTCTCCCAGTCTCAGCCTTTTACGGCATTTTTGTGAACCATTTTGAGTCACTATGAAAATTATAGTTTAACTTTCGTCGCAGCCAGAGTGTAATGGCGCGGCGTGATGGCTTAGTGGAGTACTGGGTGGAGGGAAGGAGGGAGGGAGGGAGGGAGTGTTTGGGTAGAGGGAGGGAGGGATGGAGGACCGGAGTGCTTGGGGAGGGATAGTGGGAGGAAGAGACAGTGCTTGGGGAGGAAGGGAGAAAGGGAGGGAGGGAGGGAGAGAGGGAAGGAGAAAAGATAGAGAGGGAGGGAAAGCGTAGATGGAGAGAATTGTATTCATTGTTGTAATTGTAAGTGTTGTTATTGTGGTTGTAGTTGTTGTTATTGTTACTATAATTGTTGTTGTTGTGGTTGTTGCTGGTTACTATAAACAAAAAAATCCATAAATGTCACGAACACCCCTACACCCCCCCCCCCCTCTCACCACCACCCCCCACTATTTATATAAGGGAAAAATTCTTCTCCAGTATTAAGGAAACTAATAAGAATTCCTACTGTATTTTTTACGACTTCCCATATAACGTTGTATAACACCCTAGAGACACAGTGAAAAGGGAATTACTGAGAATACCTGAAGATTGGCACTACCCCCTCCCCCTCTGCCCCTCCCCCTCCCCCCCCCCCTCTGCCCCTGCTTGTGTATTTAATGTGATGATTAAATATTCCAAATCACCCCCCTGGAGGCTTAAGTTGGGTTAGGGTAAGTTGGGTTAAGTTAGGTCAGGTCAAATTAGGTTAAGTTAGATTACGTTAACATTTAAGTGATTAATTCTCAAGTTAAAATAAACTAGAGTGGTTTATCTTTAGGTATTTTGATTAACTTAACGACTATAAGTAATAATTAACTTTTCTCTACTTAACACTGAAAGAAAAGAATGAACAACCAACATTAGTTTCTCAATTTATCGGTGAATCAAACAAAAGAAATAAAATATACAATTATCTTTCCTCCAATCATGTTGTATAATAAATCTTTACGACTCAACGTTTATTGTATTTTTTAATTGTTTCATTTTTTAGGAGCAATAAAACGAACTGAGATAATCCAGGGAAATGTCGGCCTTAAAAATGGACCCAGTTTGAAGGGTTAGGGTAGGGTAGGGTTAAGTTAGGTTTAGGGTAGATAAGGTTAGGGTGAGGTTAAGGTTAGGTTAGATAAGCCACGTTATGACTCTCTCTCTCTCTCATACACACGCACACACACACACACACACACACACACACACACACACACACAATTATATCCTCATTCTACACCTAAAAGTTTTTCGGTATTCAACATTTGATTCGTCGTGGATATCGCATTAAGGGGATCCACCGGGAGAGATAAGACCCCCAGATGTAAACATAAGCTTCCGGACAAGATACGAACCTAATATGTTTCTCAATCAACAGACAGAAACTTTTCCTCTGAGGATGAAAATGGACTAACTCAAGGGAAAAGGTGATTAAATTTAAGAGTAAACAGTTTAGTTTCGTTTGTTTGATTATAAGTGTGACGTAGAAAATCCTCTTTTTATGTAATTTTGCTTACGTTTGATATAAGTGTTTTCTTGTTTCTTTCTGTCACTGGGTTTTTATATAATACTATTACTACTACTACTACTACTATTACTACTACTACTACTGCTGCTACTACTACTGCTACTACTACTAATACTACTACTAATAATAAGTGACATACAGGTGTAGGCAGTTGTTAGGAGACAGGTTGAACTAACAGGTAATTAGACTTTCCTATTTATTGAAATTGCGTGCGAGTGTGTGTGTGTGTGTGTGTGTAGTGGTCGTCTCATTCATGTTCCAGTGGTCTCCTTGCTCATGGTCCCCTGGTGGTCTGTTTCAGCCATAATCAACCAAGACCACTCCTCGGTCAAGATAGCTACCTCCGAATTAGACATGACACAGAGTTGATTACTACGACCAACCCCTCCTCTCCTCCCTCTCCACTCCCTCTCACCCCACTTCTCCCTACTGCTTTCCCTATCCCCCTCCCCTCCGTCCCCTTCCCCCTCCTACCCCCTCCCTGCCTCCTCCTTATCCCCCTCCCTCCCTACCCCTCCTCTCTACCCTTTCCATACCTACCCCACGAGACAGCATGATATTACGGCAGGTAGGTGTTAATTAGTCCCTCACGTCAACCTGTCTGTGGCTGAATGAAACAGGTACCTCTCCTCCTTCCCTGGTGGTGTTAGAGCCAAGGCTTTGTTTTGATACTTTTAGGGGTTAGGTTAGGTTAGGATAGGTTAGGATAGGTTAGGATAGGTTAGGATAGGTTTGGTTGAATTAAACAGAACAAAAACTAAATAACTCGACTCAAACTCCCAAGTCTTGATTATTTACGAAAGACAGACACTCACACACACCACGGCGTCAGCTATATCACCCGGACATTAAATATTACACAGAGCTCCAGTCAGCCCTTGATGTCAGCCACCTGGGTCTGACGTAACGTATTAAACACAGGTTGTGATAGTCAGCCCACGGCGTCAGCAAGTGGGTCAGGGAGAACAGAGACAGAGAGAGATGGTGAAATTACACCAACATATCGTATTGTCTTTCTCTCTCTCTCTCTCTCTCTCTCTCTCTCTCTCTCTCTCTCTCTCTCTGCCTCTATAATTTACTCAGAATTATAAGGAACCTCAAGATTAAAAATTCTACCTGGGAATTACTGAAATTATATACCTCTAGAGTCTTATTTTGGTAGAGTCTTCAGTAGATATGATTCACTGATTCACCTACTCACTGACGGAATAGTTTTTACCATTAACTGACTTACTTACCTTGTCACTGACGGAGCAAATTTTATCACTCATCCTCTCACTCACTCTCTCACTAAGGGAGAATCTGTGTAGGTTAGATTAGGATAGGTTAAGTTAGGTACATTATGTTATGTAATCTAACCTAACCTAACCTAACCTCAACATACATAAAATCCATTGACTTAAAAAAATAAAGACCAACTAATTAAAGCCAGTCACTCTACTGCAGCGCCTTCTTCAGTAGTAGGTCCTTACACACGACCTCCTGTGACCCTTAGCTATCCCGCTGCGCTTGAGACAATAGGTGGGCCGTGGTGGAGTGGGTACATCATCTCTTCCCTGAGGTACAATGGTTCAATACACCTCCACACAACCTTCACACCTCCTCTCTCTCTCTCTCTCTCTCTCTCTCTCTCTCTCTCTCTCTCTCTCTTGCTTTCATCACATATATGCACAATGATACAAAAGCCTACAGAGATTGTCTTTACTTTTAAAATATTCACCAGTTCTGTCTGTCTGTATTATCGAGACTTTTACCACACCCTTTCCACGCCTCTCCTTCCCAACCCTTCACCCCCCCCTTCGATACCCCTTCCATACGACCCCTCACCCCTACCTCACCCCTTCCACATCACCCCTCACCCCTACCTCACCCCTTCCACACGACCCCTCACCCCTACCTCACCCCTTCCATACGACCCCTCACCCCTACCTCACCCCTTCCACATGACCCCTCACCCCTACCTCACCCCTTCCACATGACCCCTCACCCCTACCTCACCCCTTCCACACTGATACACAACAAATTTCAACACGCTTCAGGTAACATGTTGTCAAGCGGTAGTAGTCGTCACCATCACCTATATAAAAAAACAAACTCCTATTTTTCCCCTGTGTCCCTTTTGTTCAGTCTTCCTCTACGCCGGAGCGACGCGTGACTCAGGTAGGCAAGCAGTCGACCAGCAAATGGTGTTTCTATGTATGACTGTTACGTGCACTTGTATAATGGTTGCCTCTCGTGTAACGAGGATGGCCGGCGTGAATTTGTTTAAGGTGTAGAAGTTGTCACCAACATAACAACCACACCCTGAGTTAACGAGCTGCATGACTCAGTGTCAAGGAATAGTCCGAGAAGACCGGACAACTCGCCAACTGCACTGGCCAACCATTACCCCGGAACACGATCAGCAAATCGATTAACATCCAGGTTCCCAATTACTGCTGTTTAATCGAACCCGGGTCCGCTCGCTTGCGAGGCGAGCATGCTGACCATTACACCACAAGTCGCCAGCACGCGTATATATATGTTACAGTAAGATAATGAATTAGGTGATAAAATAAAATCCCATGATATTATTTCAGGAATCTTGCGAAATATATTAATTATTACCTTTTTACATTTAATAATCTTAATTAATTTGCAAAGAATATCCGGGATTTTTTCGTGTTGTGTGTACCTCAGACAGGAACCATAGAATTACTACAGAAATTAACTGTAGTGAAGATGTACCAAGCAAATCAGTGATGCTGTTTTTAAAGTCACGATGAAGTACTGTTCTCGACGTCATGGTAGCTTGTCCTATATTAACTCTGCTCTTTAAAAACACCACCACAATTTAAAAACACCACCACAATTTAAAAAAGACACTTGCTTCTTAATGAATATTTTGGCCTAAAATAATAACCACCACCATCACCACCACTACCACAACCACCACTACCACAACAACCACCACCACCACCACCACCACCACCAGCACCACCACCACCACCACCACCACCAGCACCACCAGCACCACCACCACCACCACCATTATCACCACCACCAGCATTATCACCACCACCACCACCCTCACCAGCACCACCACCACCACCACCACCCTCACCAGCACCACCACCACCACCACCACCCTCACCACCACCACCACCATACGCCCCCACACAGTAATCTAGTTATCATCCCCCTCTTCCCATATAAACTTTCTTAATCAATTAGGGAAATTAAATAAAGATTGAATTGTAATTAGATTAGAGGGGAGAATACAGAAGCCAACAAGGAAAGATGGCAATTTTTGTTGATGAGGTTCTGTGATGGGTGGTGGGTGGTGATGGGTGGTGTGGTGATGGGTGGTAATGGGTGGTGATGGGTGGTGTGGTGATGGGTGGTGTGGTGATGGGTGGTGTGGTGATGGGTGGTGTGGTGGGTGGTGATGGTGACGGTGTAGTTAATCATGCTCACACACACACACACACACACACACACAAAGGATTTCTGATGGTAAGCTTCTGTTTAATGTCTTGGAAGTGTGTGAATGTTACTCGGGACTGTTCATGTGTTTCTTATGCTCTCTGTAACACCCTAGACGTATTCGCCCTGCAATACCTTGAAAGTATGCTTCCTGCAACACCCTGAACTTATGCTCCCTGCAACACCGTGAACATATGCTCTCTGCAATACCTTGAACATATGCTCCCTGTAACACCGTGAACATATGCTCCCTGTAACACCGTGAACATATGCTCCCTGTAACACCGTGAACATATGCTCCCTGTAACACCGTGAACATATGCTCCCTATAACACCGTGAACATATGCTCTCTGTAGCACTCTGAACGTAATCTCCCTTAACACAAGCTAAAAATAGTCTCCCTTTAGCAGTCTGAGTGATAAGGCTACCGTGTTGTCCTCAGGGGAAGATATTAGGGAAATTGACGTCACTGGAGGAAAATTGGCGCCAAGGGGGAAATAAAACGTAAAGAAATTGGTGTTACCTAGACCAGGGAGGCCTTGTTGTTGCTCCTGTAGTGGGTGAAGGTGAAGTAGGCACCCATGAGGCCTCTCCTAAGGGTTCTCTGCAGTAGGTGAAGGTGAAGTGGTGTCTTTAACGTTACCTAAAGGTTTCCAGGACGCTCCAACCTTGCCGTATTTTTTTTTTGGGGGGGGGGGGGCTAGTGTGTGTGTGTGTGTGTGTGTGTGTGTGTGTGTGTGTGTGTGTGTGAAGCTATAGGTCAACACTCCTCCTCACTATACATATTAATACAGAATCATACAACAGTGTATATTGTATGAGATAAAGATAGAGAGATATAACTTTTAACATTAAACATAAAAGAGGATGAATAACTAAATGAATAAATATATGAATAACTAAACAAATACGTGAATAAATTGTATGGTTATGATCGTTACTCAATATCAGGTTTATCAATTAAGGACAGGTAACAGGTATGAAAAGCAATATGTGTAATATTTTAAAAGTTACATATAACAGCTGACAGGTTGATGTTATGAATGATAACCAATGTATGTGCTTGTTTGCGTTTGTTTGGGGGTCTGTGTTTGTTTGTCTGTGTGTGTTT
>CAUDMG010000489.1:1665000-1675000 GCA_958450375.1 Homarus gammarus | reverse complement strand
TAAGGTATGGGTAGGGTGTGGTAGAGTGTGGTATATTGTGGAAGGTGTGGTGGTCATTACTCTTTCAGTGTCACTCCTACTACTGCTGTTGCACCCTCCCTCCCTGGTCATTACCACACCTTATAGCACCGGTATTTGTCAAGGTGGCTGCTTGTGTGTGTGTGTGTGTGTGCGTGTGTGTGTGCGTGTGTATAATAGGTAGGAGCACATCCCTACTGCACCTCTTCACTGCACCATCCCACAGCATTTCCCCACACCACCCAACTAAGCACCACAACACCACCCCACAGAACCACCCCACACCCACAACACCACCCCACACACCCCCAAAACACCTCCCTACTACACACCCTAACACCTCCCCACAGCACCTCCCCCACAGCACCTCCCCACTCCGGCATTGATCGCTCTCCACCTGCCCAGTAATGTTTGGTTAGTGGTCATCACGCGATCCTCTCTTATTTACAATAGTTTTTGGGGAAAGGTTTCTGTAGATGAAGGTTTCTGCCAGTGTGAACAAGATATATTAACATTTACTCTCTCTCTCTCTCTCTCTCTCTCTCTCTCTCTCTCTCTCTCTCTCTCTCTCTCTCTCTCTCTTTCTCTAAAACTAATTATCTATCTCTCTCTCTTTTTTCTTTCTTTAGTTCACCTCTCTCTCTAAAACTAATTATCTCTCTCTCTTTCTCACTCTTTCTCTCTTTATCTCACCTCTCACTCTCTTTCTCTATCTACCTGTTTATTTGTCTCCTGTGTGCACCCATTAGCTCTTTTTTTTCAATCCCGAGTGCTGCCTTCGCGTGCCAGTGCCGCCTTTCGCCTCTAAGTGCCTGCAGCGACCACCCACCCCCCCTCCCTCCTCACCTTCTTTCTGGCACTACTACTACTACTACTACGATTACCTCCCATTGAGTGCCACCTACACTTACCTGGCCTCCTATAGTGCCAGTTATACTTACCTGGCCTCCTATAGTGCCAGTTATACTTACCTGGCCTCCTATAGTGCCAGTTATACTTACCTGGCCTCCTATAGTGCCAGTTATACTTACCTGGCCTCCTATAGTGCCAGTTACACTCTCCTAAATACCGAGCGTCCGCCTGTCTGTCTGTCTGTCTCCCTGAAAATACAGATAATACATAATTAATATTTCAGTAGACTCACCAAAAAATACATATATGCTTCTTAAGATAAAGATTACAAAAAATATTGAATTAAAGACAACGTGAAGGTTATTTTAGTGAATAATTATACATACTTACGCTACCTGGAGGATTGTGTTATGTTATGTTATGTTATGGTGTGTTATGGTGTGTTATGTTATGTTATGGTGTGTTGTGTTATGTTATGTTGTGTTGTGTTGTGTTGTGTTAATTAAACCTAATATTGATTAACACTAAAAAAAACAACTAACATATGTTGACTAATTTATCCGCCATATTGCCCTCTGTCATCATTACTGCGACCTGTAATTAAAATCAGGGTTAATGACACTCAAAAACAAAACCCGGAACTTGATTCGAACTAATATTCCTGGTTTAGTTAGGTTAGATTAGGTTAATGGTAAAGTTAGGTTAATGGTTAAGTTAATTGCAAGTTAGGTTAATGGTAAAGTTAGGTTAATGTTAAATTGGGTTAAGTTGGGTTAGGTTAGGTGTGGGTAAATTGTTAGTTGTATTTTCTAACACACACACACACACACACACACACACACACACACACACATAATAAGTTTTGGTCAATTTTATAAGATAAGAAAGATAAGGCAATTGGTAAATAATTTTGAGGTAAGTGAAAGTAATTAGTACCTTGACTTTACCTGTGTTTAAGATGGTGTTACGTGATAGTGTTAACATATTGATCCGGTACTGTGACGTAGGTATACTGTTATCGTTGCGAAATCTTTGTACCTGTAACTGTACCTGTAACTGTACCTGTAACTGTACCTGTAACTGTGCCTGTAACTACACCTGTAACTACACCTGTAACTGTACCTGTAACTGTACCTGTAACTACACCTGTAACTACACCTGTAACTGTACCTGTAACTGTACCTGTAACTATCTGTAACTGTACCTGTAACTGTACCTGTAACTACACCTGTAACTACCTGTAACTGTACTTGTAACTGCCTGTAACTGTACCTGTAACTGTACCTGTAACTACACCTGTAACTACCTGTAACTGTACTTTTAACTGTACCTGTAACAGTACCTGTAACTAACTTGTAACTACAGCTGTAACTACCTGTAACTACCTGTAACTGTACTTGTAACTACCTGTAACTGTACCTGTAACTGTACCTGTAACTACTCCTGTAACTACCTGTAACTGTACTTGTAACTGTACCTGTAACTACACCTGTAACTGTACCTGTAACTACACCTGTAACTGTACCTGTAACTGTACCTGTAACTGTACCTGTAACTACCTGTAACTGTACCTGTAACTGTACTTGTAACTGTACCTGTAACTGTACCTGTAACTACACCTGTAACTGTACCTGTAACTACGCTCTTCATTCTAAACAAATAAACTAAAAAATCATCAAATTACACAAGAACATTAAAATACAGTTTATAACACCTGTAATCCCCTGTACCTGTATTTACAACAAAAATTAAATTAAAACTGTAGTCCCTTAATTAACCAGACAACACACCTGAGTTACTGTAGTCTTTTAAGAGGCTGTAATTAGCTGAAGTCTTCTTGGTGGACAGTTAAAGTGGACAGGTAAGGTGGACGGGTTAAAAGTGTGCCGTGTGGGGGTAATGGAAAGGCTGGTTTAAAAGCCTTGTAATGTGATAACCTGTAATAAGGAAGTCACATATTTTACCACTCTAATGTGTGTGTGTGTGTGTGGGTGTCGGTGAGGGTCTCTCTCTCTCTCTCTCTCTCTCTCTCTCTCTCTCTCAGTTCACCATGTCGTCGCGTGACTCCTATACTCTACCATGAGTAATAACTTGACCCCGGGAGTGAAGGATCAATGTTCTCTCACTCCACTCTCGGCCAACCACTCACTCCCTCCCCCCCCCCCCTTACTCCTGCTCACACCTCCTTAAGTGACAACATTCCTGCCAACACTCTCCAAGTAACGTTTCTTCCTGCCAACACAATACAGAAACGTTTATTGCCAACACTCTCTGTTTCGTATTTCCTCCTCCTCCTCCTCCTCCTGTCCTCCTCCTCCTCCTCCTCTTCCTCCTTCTTCTCCTCCTCCTCCTGCCCCTCCTCTTCCTCCCCTTGTTCATCCCCCTCTTTTTCTTCCTCCTCCTCTTCCTCCTTCTCCTCCTCCTCCTCCTGCCCCTCCTCTTCCTCCCCTTGTTCATCCCCCTCTTTTTCTTCCTCCTCCTCCTCTTCCTCTTTCTCAGAAAACGTAAACAGAACGGTGAAATTTTCGTACAAGTGACCAAGCGTAAACTCTTCTTCCTCCCTCCTCCTCTATCCCCTCTCTTCTTCCTTTCCTCCTCCAACTTTACCTCCTCGCCACTCTTCCCCCTCTTCCCCCTCCTCCCCCTCCACAGAGAGGAGGAGTTCAGGCACAAGAGAGGCAGTAATGGAGAGGAGGTGTTGAAGGGCCGCCATTGTTACGTCTGTTGAGGCATATTTTAGTGTTTACAACTGCGTAGGAGAGAGAGAGAGAGAGAGAGAGAGAGAGAGAGAGAGAGAGAGAGAGTGTAGGGTGGAATCTGTGGTCGTGGTGACTGGTAGGGTGGGTGGGGAGGGTGGTGGGTGGTTTGGTATGAGGGTGTAGACTAGAGGGTGTAGGGTATTGGTGGCGGGGTGGGGCAACACACTCAGCATTCACCTCAGCCCAAGGTTCGTTAGCCTCTTCTGTGCATCTTTCTCTTTTTCTTCTCCTTCTCTTTGGAAATTCTCTTAATTCTTAATCTCTCTCTCTCTCTCCCCACGTTTCTACTATGCTTTCATTGTAATGTTTTAGCTACGTATAATGTTCTATGTAATATTGTAAGTAACTATGATTTCTTAAGTAGAAGTAAATCTTATAAGTAGGATTTCTTAAGTAGCATTGTAAGT
Source organism: Homarus gammarus (assembly GCA_958450375.1). Classification (NCBI taxonomy): domain Eukaryota; kingdom Metazoa; phylum Arthropoda; class Malacostraca; order Decapoda; family Nephropidae; genus Homarus; species Homarus gammarus. The sequence continues at coordinate 1,670,964 of CAUDMG010000489.1, read as the reverse complement.
AAATAGATTTTTGATAGTAGTATTGTTAAGTAAGTAGGAGTTTTTAAGTAATTTTCAAAGTAGAATTTCTTATGTAGTATTGAAGTGCCAATAATGTACCATGAACTGCCAATAATATACCATAAAGTGCCACCAATATACCATGCAGTGCCAAAGTAACAGGTGCCAAATAGTGCCATTTAGAGTTTTAAAGCTCTAACTCCTCCCCCCCCCCCCGACCATCTCACCCTCCTCTCCTGTTGCCTCGCCCAGCTTAAAGTTCAAGTTGTGATCAGATTAAGTTTAAATTAAGTTTGTTTTAAAATTTGAGAACTTTGGATGGTTGTGGAGGTAGGGGTGGGGCGGGAGGGAGTTGTGGGAGGTTAAGGGAGGTTGTGAGGGAGGGAGGAGGGAAGGTTGTGGGGGAGGGGTTGTGAGGAGGAGTGAGGAGAGAGAAGGAAGGAGCAGAGAGAAAGGAGGAAGAAAGAGATAGAGGTAGGAAGGAAGGAGGAGGGAGAAGCATGGAGGGACAAGGGACAAGGAAGGAGGATGTTGGAGGGAGGGAAAAAGGATGAGGAAGGACAAGAAAAACTACAACACTTTACTCGGAACAACACCATTGTCGAGACGGTAACAAGTTGTATTTTTAGGGGACGGGGAGAGGAGAAAAGGAAGAGAGGAGAGGGGAGAGAGAGGAGGTAGGGGGAGAGGGAGGGGAAGAGGGGAGAGGAGGGGAAGAGGGTGTAAGGGGTGAAGAGGGAGAGAGGGAGGGGGAGAGGGTGTGAGGGAGGGGGAGATGGGAGACGGGTGGGATGAGAGTGGGGAAGAGAAGGAGAGTGGGGAAGGGGAACAGGGGAAGAGGGTAAGGTAGGGGAAAGGAGAGAGAGAGAGAGGAAAGAAAGGAGAAATGGGGATAAACTCTATCTCCTACACAGTTTCTTTTCTCCCTGTGCATAATACAATCTCATTACCAGACATGTTACAACCTTAAAAGGAATTTCAAGGATGCACTTTTTCCTTAAAGACTTAATAAACTTTCTTTTCATCCACATTACCTCCACGGACTACACAACACAGGGTCAAGAAAGGTCATATATGATGCAGAAATGGCTTACAGCACTACCAGACACACGAGGAGTTTTTTTTTGTTTTTGTTTAGGGGGGGAAAGGGGGCCAACACGCGAAGTTTTCTGAGGGGAGAATAGAGAATGGGGGGAGTGGTGGTGGGGAGATTGTGTGTGGAGGGGGAGTGGGGAGAGGAGGGGGAGTAGAGGGGAGTTAGTGATGTGGGGGATATTAAAGGTTAGATGAAAAGGGGGGCAGGAAAGAGCAAAGAGAAAAGAGGAAAGGGAGGAGAGAGAGAGAGAGAGAGAGAGAGAGAATTTAATTTGTGAAGGGAGGGGGGAGAGGGGAGGAGGAAGAGAGAGTGTGCGGGAGGGGTGGGGGTGAGGGGGGGTGAGGGGGGTGAGGGGGGGTTGTGTTACTCGGGTAAAAAATGAGAAAACTTCTAATGACTTGTGAGGTACATGACTGTGCATAATTAGATTGAGACTATAGTTATCGTTGACTAATGCACTAATACATTCTGACACAACATCAAGACCTCATAGTTGTTGAAGCACAGAACATCAAGACCTCATAGTTGTTGAAGCACAGAACATCAAGACCTCATAGTTGTTGAAGCACAGAACATCAAGACCTCATAGTTGTTGAAGCACAGAACATCATGACCTCATAGTTGTTGAAGCACAGAACATCAAGATCTCATAGTTGTTGAAGCACAGAACATCAAGACCTCATAGTTGTTGAAGCACAGAACATCAAGACCTCATAGTTGTTGAAGCACAGAACATCATGACCTCATAGTTGTTGAAGCACAGAACATCATGACCTCATAGTTGTTGAAGCACAGAACATCAAGACCTCATAGTTGTTGAAGCACAGAACATCATGACCTCATAGTTGTTGAAGCACACAAACACAACATCAACATCTCTCCCCCCACCCTCCCCAAGGCTGGAGTATACAGTAGACGACTAATTAGGTGAGCAGGTGCCCCGGTGTGTTGAGGTTAAAGGTGAGATAAGCTTCGGTAGTGCTTGAGGTCGGCAAGAAAAATAACAAAGGAAAAGCAAGGGTAGTCCTGTAGGTCGTGAGGGGCGGCTTGCTTCCTCTACCCACCAAGAATACAGGACTTGCTATATCTGTAACCTTATCAAAATACAGGTATGTAATTCTCTACTAGGGTATGTTTTTTTGGTAGGTATTTTATTTATGGGAGAATTATGAAGAATGGATGAAAAACGGGAGAAAGACTAAAGGGGTAACTATTGAATATATCCGTTCAATAGTGTTTGGGTCATTTATCTACATGAAAGTTATACATAAGTGATAAAATTAATAAACTAACTAACTTTGAACTAGTTTTAATACCGATAAAAGATGAAATGAAAAACGGAGACGAGACACAGGGGAAACTATTACAAATACATCATATATATATCCATCAACAGCCATATATCCTGTGTGTAAAGAGATTATACGAACTATATAAATATCCCAGAAGACCACAATTTTAATCATATTTGGGGAATAAAAACAAAAAACGGTAAAATGACAAAGGGGGGAGGACTATGGTATATCTATCTCTCTCCTGTTTCCGAAAGACTGAAAGAAGTTCCCATAGATCTCTAATGTCCGGCTGTGTGTAGAATATAGATCAGTGAGTTAGTCGAGGGAAAAAAAGGGGAAAAAAAGATCTTTGGTTGGTTTTGAGAGGTGACAGCATCGTTAATGGCCCCTGTGGACAGAACAAACCCTAACAAACACTCATTGTATTGTGGCTCTCTCTCTCTCTCTCTCTCTCTCTCTCTCTCTCTCCATTTTCTTATCATCATGATGCCATCTATATTCAGGCTGGAGGCTTCTTGTGGCCAAACTCCAACGAGCTGCTGATGGAGAGAGAGAGAGAGAGAGAGAGAGAGAGAGAGAGAGAGAGAGAGAGAGAGAGAGAGAGAGAGAGAGAGAGAGAGAGAGCGAGAGAAAGAGAGAGAGAGAGAGAGAGACACACAGAGGGAGAGAGACTGCTCATTCACCCCTCACCCACGATCTGTTTATCTCCCCTCTGCCCTCCCTGCTCTCCCTACTTCCCCTCCTTTTCCTCCGTAATCCCTCCCTCCCCCCCCCCACTCCTTCACTTCCTCTCCTTTTCCTTCTGCCCACCTTCTCTCCTCACTCCCTCCTCCCCACCCCACACCCTCCCCTCCCGCCCTCCACTCCCCCTCCCGGTCTCCTACCTGGTCTCCGCTATTTACCTGCTTAATATTCCAACCAGGTTATTCTGAGGTCGAGCAGTGGGATGTACCACTGTGACCTGACTGTCTCACTGCTGATGCTACCGTAATGATCTGAGTGAGGGAGGGAGGGGGAGTGAGTGAGAGGGAGTGAGAGGGAGTGAGAGTAAGTGAGTGAGTGAGTGAGTGTGTCTGTGTTATTATTATTATCATTATTTCTATGATAACTACTAATAATTTTATAGTCATCAACTTTATCATCATCATCATCATCATCATCATCACCATCATCATCATCATCATCATCATCATCATTATCATCATCATTATCATCATCATCATCACCATCATTATCATCATCCTCATCACCCTCAAAATCAGTCAATATAATAAGCTGTCAACATCATCATCACTACCATCATCTCCTTCAGCTTTAGGTCGACTAAGCTGTCAACATCAGCTACACAGTAATAAGCTGAGGAAGGGGGACCTGGTCTTAGCTGTCTAACCAAGCTTTATGGCTTTTAATCTCAGCTGAGCTTATATTATGACTGTCCTTGTCAGCTAAAATTATGGCATAGATTAAGGGCAAGGGGAGAGAGAGAGAGAGAGAGAGAGAGAGAGAGAGAGAGAGAGAGAGAGAGAGAGAGAGAGAGAGAGAGAGAGAGAGAGAGAGAGTTAAAATTAAATTGCACTAAAACACAAATGAAGAAAATGTTGGTTATGGTTAGGGTTACAAATCCACCTCTTTCTCTCTCTTTCTCTCTCTTTCTCTCATTCTCTCTCTCTCTCTCACTCTCTCTCTCTCTCTCACTCTCTCTCTCCATACATCGCTTTCTCTTATCGCCTCTTAACCCATTACTCCACGCAAATTCCGCCACCTGATTAATTCCAACATGCAAATGAGGGTGATGGGAAATTTTCGGCAATAACTAGAAAGGTTTTAGGTCACAACACACCTTCATATCACAGCCGGGAAGATCTACTGGTTCATTAGAGAAGGCGAGGAAGGGGGGGTAAGGGAGTAGGGAGGGGGGAGGGGGGAGAGAAGAGGGGGAGGGAGTAGGGAAGGGGAGGATTGTGAGTATAGAAGGGAAGGGGGGAAGGGATTATGAGGGTAAGTTGAGAGGGGGAATAGGGAAAGGAAAGGTGAAATTGGAGGGTGAGTGGGGAGGAGAGGGGAGAGAAGGGGGAAACGAGTGAGGAGGGGGTGTGAGGGTGAGGGGGAGATAGAGAGATGAGGGAGTTTGCGTTCAGATCTGACGTAAAGGAAGACTTAAGAGAAATAAACGTGAGTTCTTAGGAATGTGTTTGGGGTGAAAAGTTTGCCCTCTTCTTCAAGGCTTAATTAAGATAGTTAGTTCTGGAGGAGGGTGGGTGTGTGTGTGTTATGAAGTGAGACAGAGGGAGAGAGACAGAGGGAGACAGAGGGAGAGAGACAGAGAGAGACAGAGGGAGAGACAAAGAGACAGGTGAGGTTATACTAGGTTATGTTATATTAGTGTTAAGGTGTTTCAATCCTCAGGTGAAATAAACTGAGTCTGTCCAATACTCAGGTGATTCTAATTGCTCTCAGGTGAAATAAACTGAGTCTGTCTAATACTCAGGTGATTCTAATTGCCCTCAGGTGAAATAAACTGAATCTGTCTAATACTCAGGTGATCCTAATTGCTTTATGGGCCAAAACTTACAAGAGTTGACGGTCTGGACACCATTTGACAATTACTTTTTACACCTGACCTTTCACTCTTACCATTCTGGGTCTCTCGTTGACAATCACTTCTACTCCATTAAAGCAAAATTGAATAAAGGCGATAAATGACACAGAGAAGATAAAGAGGGAAAGGTCTCAGGTCCCTACGGAAGAGGGGGAGAATGAGAGGTAGGTACAAATAGATTATAAATAAGAAGGGATAATTAAGGTGGATATAGCAAAGAGGGGGAGAATGGGAAGAAGAGGTAGGGGAAGAGGAGGTTAATCGGTGGAATAAACGTGATGGGTGATGTATGTAGGAGGGAGAGAGAGAGAGTGAAAGTAGAGAAGAAGGGAAGGGAGAAAGAGAGTCAGGATGGATAGAAAGGAGGGAGAGAGATAGTTGGAGGGAAGGAGGGAAAGAGAGAGATGTTGGAAGGAGAGATAGAGAGAGAGAGAGACAGAAGGGTGGAAATAACTCAAAGAATAAGATAACGAAGGGAGAACTCAATGAAGAAAGATAACAACAAAGGAGAGAAAAAGAAATAAACAAACAAAATAAAACGATAATTGAAGACAAACGGGAAGAAAGAAGACGAAGAAAAACCACCTGATAACGAGGGGCATAAGAGACAATCCACGATAATAATCACAGGGTGGAAGGAAAGTGTAGAGAGAATGAGGGAGCCGTAAGGAAGGTGAGTAAGGAGGAGGAAGAATAAATGAGGTGATAAAAGAAGACTAGGAGGAAGAAGAGGAGGAGGAAACGAGGTGATGGAGGAAGAAGAAGGGGAAAATGATAACGTGGGGGATAATTGAATGAGGTGATAAATAAAGGAAGTGAATAACATAGTGAATGAAAGAACGGAAGAGAAGAGAAGAGAAGAGAAGAGAAGATTAGCAAAAATAATACATACATACATACATACATACATACAGACATACATACATACATACAGACATACATACATACATACATTAACGAGGGGGAAATCAAGT